>QGKV02000571.1:37359506-37440757 GCA_003260655.2 Brassica cretica | reverse complement strand
TTATAAAATTTAAAATAAAAATATTTTCTATAATTTTTAAAAATTTAAAACTATAACTTTCTAAATATAATTTTTATATTTATTATAATATTATGATTTTTGATATTTTTATAATTATATAAATGTAAATATTATTAATTTATTATTTAACCGCTGCTACATTTGGTAGTTAACCAGTCATAAGTATCCCGCAAACGCACCAATTTCTAACCGCATAACCAATCGTACAAATCTCTTAAAACCGCTAGAAACCACAATCATCCGCATCCGCAAACTCCCGCAACCGTAACCATTGCGTTTGAACCAGTCAGGCCCTGATTTCCCGCTACCACCCGCAAACGCAACTTTTGCGGTAGGTAGTTTGCGGTAGGTATCGGTTGTTGGCATTTTGCAAAAATCACTCAAACCGCTCTAAACGTCAAACTACTCTAAACCTCTTAAATTGAAAAGCTGGTTCTAACTAGCGTTTGCGGTTGCGGACGGTTGCGAACGGTTGCGTGAAAATAAAAATAAATTCTTTTAAAAAATATATATATATACAAAAATAAAATTTTAAATTGTAATAATAGAAATGCTAAAATATGTCTATTATATTTTAATTTAACTTATAAATTTTTTTAAAAAAATATATTTTCTATAATTTTTTTAAAAAATAAAATATAATTTAATAAATATAATTTTTACATTTATTATAGTATTATGATGTTTTAGTATTTTTATAATTATATAAAATGCAAATATAGTTAATTAATTATTTAACCGCCGCTGTATTTGTTGGTTAATCAGTCATAAGTATCCCGCCAATGCACCAATTCTAATCACAGTACCAGTCGTACAAATTTCTTAAAACCGCTTAAAATTCCAACCACCCACATTAACAAACTCCCGCAGTCGCAACCGCTGCGGCTACACCAGTCAAGTTCCTAGTCGGTACTAACACAATCATGTGGTTTCATATTTATTGGAGAAAATTTGAAAAATACATATACATGATATTTTAATTTGAAAACTACATTATTATTTTTTTTTTTGAAAACTACACTCTTATACATGTAAACTGACTAAATGTTCCAATCTGAATATTTAAAATTATTGTAATATATTTTGGTTATCATAATTTTCTTAAATTTTAAACTAACAAACTCAATAACAATGAAATTGTTTATTTTGTATATAATATTATTAATCTCTACATAATCTATTATATTAAAAGGGAAGTAATCCTAAAAAATCTACTTATGTAAGGTTGTTGGACCTTTTCCTTTTAACCTACAAATTAAATTAAATATATCTAAACTATTAATATGTCATATTTTCTATTTTTCTTTTATATCCTATTGTCCTATTTTTTTGGACACCATTATTAGTAATTATTCAAAATGTTATATAAGAAAATTATGATGATGGAGAACAAAATTAAACAATACTTTTAGTATACACAAATCAGTACAAAAAAGTTTTAGCCACATATGTTATTATTTAAAAATAATTACTCAAAATTATAGTGTAACAATGTACTACAATAATATGACTATAACCCATCAGGATCATATATATCGAATTTGACCACGTGATATATCATTTTTAAGAAATTAAAATTTATTTATTTGAGACCACGGGTTTGTTTTTTTTTTTAATTTGTTAGATTCAAATCTTTTTTTATAAAGACTACCTCCAATAATAGTGNAAAAAAAAAAAAAAAGTAAAGGCTATTTCGTGAATAATTAGAACTTCTAGGGTGAATAGGACAAAACAAAGTTTCAAAAAAGCATAGGTTATTTTTGTGTTTGACTTGAAATTTTGAGTCATTTTTTAAAGAACCCCTAAATACAAAACATTTTTTAAAATCAAAGTTCTCATATGTTCCGTTAAATATAATATGTCCAATCTTCAAAACGTAACTATTTATAAAGCATATATGGATATTATAAGAGATTAATAATTATTATGGATACTACTATATTTTTATAGGAATATGAAATCATTATATCAATTTCTATAAATTGTGTTCTATTCATTGTTTTATGTAATATATAAATATAAAAAGAATTTATCAAATATTGTTACACTTTCTATAATTTTGAAATTAGTTACAACTATTATTTGTAATATCATTTAGGTTATTTGGGAAGTGATAATAATTAGCTTTAGACTTACTTTTTATTTAGATCTAATTAAAATAATTTAAATTATAAAAAGTTGTGTTCATTTTATTATGTAGTTTATAAATATAAAAAAATAATTGATCAAACGTTATTATTCTTTATATAATTTCAAAAATTAGTTACCATAAATCATTATTTGTAATATAACTTAGATTATTTGGTAAGTGATATTAATTGTTTCTATATTTATTATAAAAAATCTTTTAAAACTGTTTAAAACCACAACCATCCGTGCAATCTTTGCAGTTACACCAGTCAGGATCCTAGTCTGTACCAAAAGAATCAGGTGGTTTCATATTTATTGGAGAAAATTTGAAAAATACATATACGTGAGATTTTAGTTTGAAAACTACATTATTATTTATTTTTTTTTTAAAACTACACTCTTATATATGTATACTGACTAAATTTTCCAATCTGAATATTTAAAATTATTGTAATATATTTTGGTTATCATAATTTTCTTAAATTTTAAGCTAGCAAACTCAATAACAATAAAATTATTTATTTTGGATATAATATTATTAATCTCTACATAATATCTTATTAAATCTTATACCTACACAATATTTTATTAAACTCATTATGCTAAATTTTCATTTGCAATAAGAAGATTAATAGACATGACAAACAGTGACAAGTTGAAATGAAGTTATACTAAATTTCCATGAACACCTTTAGGATGTAATATCTATATTTCATGGCTGACATCACTCCTTGGTTGCTTTCCATCATCATTATCTTATAAGATCCTTTCCAAACCATTTTCGCTTCAGTTTAATTCCAAATTATATTTTTGTGTGAGATCCAAAATCTGATTTTCACACCAAATTATAATTTTAAAATGTCAAACAAAAATATACTTTACTAGATGATATCCACAACGGAATATATATGCAAATGAAACGTAAACATGTATTAAAAAACTACACAAAATGGTCATAAAGCAACGTAAAATCATGGAATGCTAGAAAAATCGAATGTATAAGGAATATAATTTTTGTTTACATAGTAGTTTTTGTAAAAGCTGATTTTTGTTGTTAAGCTAGACCTTCAAATATTTCAACAAATTAATCTATTTATTGTTTTCAGTTATTAACACGCGTTTATCTCATAACATAAATAATTTCAAATTTAATTTGTTTTTATTATACTTTTTTTTAAAAAAATCAGGATAAATATGTCTTTTCACATATAAAAGTGTAGTTTTAAAAACTAAAAAATAAGATATATATATATATATATATNTTAAATATCCGAACGGGTTCAAAATTTTGGTATCTAAAGAACCGAAACCGAACCCGACCCGAACCGAAGTATCTCGGGTACCCGAATGTAACCGAAATAGATTTATATACCTAAATATATTACTTATTTTTAGATTTAATATATATTAAAAACATCCAAAATATATAATATTCTTTTAAGTTGTCTAAAATACTTGAAAATATATATAAATAGTCAAAAGTAAATGTCTAAAATAGCTAAAATATATTCAAAACATCAAAATGCTTGAAATATCTATTGATTTCAATCCAAATATTCAAATCAAACTCATTTATATGTTAATTTTAGGTATTTTGACATATATTATACAAATTTATATGTAATATATTATTTTGTTTTATAGATTTTGAAAAATTTTAAGCATATAATGAATATTAAAATTTTAAAAATAATTGAAATGGGTTATCCGAACCCGAACCGAACCCGCAAAGATCCGAACCGAACCCGAACCGAAATTTAGAAATACCCGAATGGGGCTGAAATCTTTAAACCCGAAAACCCGAAACCCGGTTAGATCCGAACCGAATCCGAATGGGTACCCGAACGCCCACCCCTATGTCGTCTATTGATAATATGTTTTTTCGTCAAGTTTTTGTCCAAAATTATAATCCGTCAATGTGTTAACTCTTTTCTATTTATGCAAAATTCTTTCTAACATCCATATCTCTTTTGCAAATATTTTACTATTATTTTATACTATTTATTTATTATTATTTTTTTAAAAAAATAAAAAAGTTAAATCCGGATCTATTAAAGATACAATGTCTAACCCCCGGATGAAATGTGCTCATATCCGCATAAGATGACCAGAAAAATATGATTTAGTTATGCATAACTGGTGGATCAAACCTAATGTGGTGACATCCCAAGTCTTTCCCCTTACCACTTCACCACAAGCTATGGTCTACTATTTATTTATATTACTTAATCTTATGTTTTCGCATTGTTAGTTTTTATTTGAATGAAAATTATTATTTTTTCATCCACCTTCCTAATTAAATTACTAGGTTTACTGATTATTAGATTATTACCTTTTATAGTTTTTTACCATTTTCTTTTGTATATAAAATAAATTTATTTTTATTTACTTAATATAATATTGATTTTTTTTTTGTGCATATGGCATCAAAAGTTTTTTACCATTTTTTGTGCTTATGGCATCAAAAGTGCTTATGGCATCAAAAGTTCTTGTGCTTATGGCATCAAAAGTTATTTACTTAATATAATATTGATTTTTTTTGTGCTTATGGCATCAAAAGTTCTTGGCACGGCTCTGCTTAATCCAACCACTCATCGTGAATCATGATAGGACATTCCTTCAAGGTGCTTACTTGTAGTTTTTCTTTTGGTAAAACTTACTTGTAGTTGTAACAGAGAAGTTGTAGGCTTACGATGACTGCGTTGTAACATCCTATAAATACTCCATCATTTTCGTTAAGATAGAAGTTTAGAAAAAAAAACTTGTTTCACAGAGATATTTTTTTTATGTTTTCTATATAAGAATTGTAAATTTCAATAAAATTAAGTGAATTTATTAAAAAATTATTGGTTAAAAAGCAATGAAATTTTGATAATTTAAAAAAATAATATATAACTAGATTTGGACCCGCACAATCGTGCGGGTATTAATTTTCATGTTTATATATATTTTACATAATTAAAATATATTTTTAAGTTACTTATATATTTAAATGGTTATATATAATTATTTTAAATATAAAAATTTGATAGTCTTTATTCTGTAAGTTAATTAATTATTTCAAATCATCACATATATTTGTTATTTTTTATTATATATATTTTAAAATTATTTTTTATTCAATTATTATGATCATGATCCGTAATTCAAAGCGCTAGATTTTCTTTATCAATATTTTTTTTATGTTTATTCATTTAGGATAATAACTATATATAAAAATTTAAGATAAGTAAATTTTATACATGAATAATCTAGTTTACTAATGTTAACCCGTTATACCAACATATTATATTTCTAGCATAAATTTTTAATGTTTGTGAAAATAAAATATATTAATTTATCAGTTTAAAATAATTTTATCATATTTAGTTAAATACTATGTTTTATTTTAAAATGATAGATATAACTATAAAATAGTAATTTGATATATTTTTTTCATTTTTTAAAAGATAACTGAGTATATATATATATATTAATGTATAATAACATTAATTTAATTACTAATTACAAAATTAGTGAAAATATTTATATACAATTTTTGATAATTAAGATATTGTTATAATATTTTTCAACACATTTGTTAAGAAAATTAAATATATATATTTATATTTTAAATTAAAATATATCAAATTATTTTATGATTTAAGTAGTTAAAAGATTATATATTAGCATTAAGGAAATACATCTAATAAAAAATTTAAATGATGATCCAAATAAAAATATCACACATGGATCAAGGTGAGTTTGTTAACCAATCCGGGTTTTTAGGAGTCGATGTTATATTATAAATGATATATTATTAATTCATATTATTAGTAATAAATGAATGATAACTGATTTCTAGTGAGGGTCCATTTTTTAAAAAAATCACACATGAATCAAGGTTGTGACTTCTGTTTTAATATATAAGATTAATGTGTTTTCATGATATGTGTGAAAACACCAAAATATCTATCTTTACAAAAATGAGGGAGTATTTCATATTCTAGCTTTAGATTTTGGGATTATATCATTTAGTGAGAAATAGTGTTATTTTAAAAAATAGCTTTGAAACATAATTACAATTTAAAACTTTTTTTTGTACCAAAGCATTGTTCTAAATAACAAAAAGAGAAGTATATTAGTCGAGTGGAATGTACTAATACCACGTATTGTTGTAATTAGAGAGATTTAGAGAATGAATGTTTCTGTGTTATCATTAATGAACAATGAGGGTTCCTTTATATAAAGATTACAAGATAAAGAGAAAAGGAAAATATACATATCATAATCCAACAGGAAATAGGAAAAGTACTAAAACATAATAATGGAAAGATTACATCTAAGCTTTGTGGCCGCCTTTTCTCTCTCCTGAAGTCGGCTCTTTCTCTCCTCTCTCTAGGCTTCGGCCGTCCTTCTCATCTTCTAGGTATTGGGCCGGTCTTGGACCGGGCCTGGTTAATGGCAATCCACTCCATGATTTATAACACTCCCCCTTGGATGCCATAACCATACAGGATTCGTAGTACGCTTCATGTTGCCTCATTAAAACCTTATCAGGAAAACCTAGTGGGACAAAACCATGATGAAGGAAAAAGAGTACAACACGCACTACTCCCCCTGATGTGAACCTCACTGTAGGTTCTACATTCTACGCATCTTGGTGCGTGATATTTCATGTATGTATAGGATGGAAGTAATCGGCCAGTTTCATTACTGAACCGTAATTAGATCATTTCGACTTCTTAGGTCGTTTCTCATGTCCTTTGACATTGAGTGTCCCGGTAAAGCATGTGTGCTAAACAATATGAACCATATTGTCCTCGGAGATCACTATTTGGTCTTTGCAAATCGTGTTTGCATNAATTTAGAAAGCTACATGAATAATATAGACCAGTCCATATTATATACGGCCACCAAATTTATCCGTTCCACCGCGGATCCAAACTGGATAGAAAACGTTACTTATATCTTAAATAAAACATTGCTACTATCGGTTCCAAATATATTTGATCTGGTCGGTTATTTCTGGAATTTAGTTCAATTTTGGTTTTGTTTTCTTTTTCGATTTGATTCGCAGTTTCGGATAAATTGTGTTTAAATTTATATAATATTTTATATAAGTATCTATTTAATTTCAAAAACAAACCCGCGCTTTTAAGTACGGGTCAAAATCTAGTATACATTTATGAGCATTGTAAGGAAGTCGTGTAGTACATATCAGTAAGTAACATCTCCTCAATGAAATATTTATAGCTTTGGATGTTTTTTTTTTTGAAACACTTATAGCTTTTGATGTATAATATATACATTTAGATAATTCTAAAAAAAAAAAGACAAATAGCAAACTTGTATATATACCTGACGTTTTCTTAACTGTCTTTGAAATTTATGAGGGTTTTCGTATGTAGTGTGCTCTTAAAAATGTTGAATTGTGGATAGAAGATGAAGTTGTTAGTTAATACCCGAAGTTAACCATATAAATTAGAATCCAGATACACAAAATAAGTTTTTCCGTGTTGTATAAAGCTTGTTAGTGGGCCGGTAGCCCAAAATTAAGAGGCATACGCGTTCGCACGTATGAGCGCGGCAAGGGGGATTCCTTGGCAATTAAGCGGAAGCTTTTGATTTTGACAGAGTTCCCTTTTCCCCTTCTTTAAAATGTTTAGTTTTTTGTTTGTTTTTTGTTCAGTGAAAAGAAAGAAAAAGAGCAGGAATGAGCGTTTGGTTTGGGAGAGGTTTCCTCTGTCGGAAGAGATAGAATCTTTCCAAGGGAAACTAGACTTTGCTTATGGGGATCTCAAGGAACTTGTTGATACTCTCTTTCGAGCTCGTGAAGTGGTTAACACCTGTATGGAAGGCGTCTCTTGGTTCCAGAAACCTATCCTCACAAGAGAGATTCAGCGAATCGTTAATGATATGCTCAAGTTCTCTCGGACTGAGCTACCCTGGACGATGGTGGTTTATGTAAGAGAATTGACTGCTTCAGTGTTCCTGTTTATACGGATCTATGTTCTGTTCCCCTGCCTGACAAGGATCTCCTTGGATTTGATTACCCCTTGATGGAGCTTAAGAAGAAGCTCCGTGATGATTCCGTGGGCTGTCTTGTGGTGTGCGCTCCTCCCGGTTGCGGCAAGACCACGCTCGTTGCTCAGCTTTGCCACGACCAAGAAATCAAAGGTATAGTGCCTAGGCATATAAACCGAACCGAAAAACTAAACTGATGTTAACAAATAACTGAATAGTTCTTATATTTTTGGAACCGAACTAACCCGAAAATCAAATAAGTATAGGAATATCTAAAATATAGTTTATCTACCTAAAATATTAATTATATTTAACTTAAAGATTACCAAATATTTTAAAAATATTATTTATAAACCAAACTACCCAAATATTGAATTATCCAAATATTTTTATTTAAAATATTAAAATCTAACTATCCAAAAAGTCGAATTAATTATCCAAATAGTTTTATCCGGAATGTATTAATTTATCTGAATTACATGATCTTTGATTCTTGAAAACTGAAAAAAATCTGATTTTCTTATTCGAAAAACTGAAACCGAAATTTATCGGATACTAGTCAGTTCCTAACACTGTTATTTGAACCGAGTCGAAAGCTAAAATAACCGAGTTGAAATCAAACCAAATTTCATAAATAAACGAATAAAATTGAAAAAAAAACTAACCGGAATCGAACCAAATTCCGAACCGGAATTGAGAAAAAACTAACCGGAATCGAACAAAAAAACCGAAAGCCAAGGCCTAGGTATAACTTGTTAAGTGTTTTTCTTTTACACACTGTTCAAAGTGTTTCCGTTGGCAGGAATGTTCAAACATATCTTCTATTGGGTTACTTCAAGAACCCCTAACTTGAGGGTCATGGTACAGCATTACTCCTGCACAACGGTTTCAAAGACCTTACATTCACCAACGATTCTCAAGCAGCTAATTGCTTAAGAAAACTGCTAGAGGAACTTAAAGGAAATGGTGGTATTGTGATATAACAAACTAAGTCCCACATTGAAAAATTAGACAAACAAAGTCTAATATATAAAGAGTTGTCCAACTCTAATAGAAGACGAGGCCTTCTGGGAAGGAGACCAAAAATAAATTCATGCGGGCCAGCTTCTCAGGCCCAAAGTGGACAATATCGTACTAATCAGATAATATAGAGTTGGACATGCGCTTAATAAATCCCAACAATTGGTATCAGAGAAATCTGCAAGAAGACCAAAATACCCTTCGAGTAGGAACGGGACCCATCGAGTTAGGATTGGGAGGTGTGTGTGGCAGGGATCAAGTCAAAAGATCCTGGAAGTCAAGTTGTGGGACACGAGATGAATGTGATCCTTAGTTTGAGGGGGAGAATGTGATATAAACAAACTAAGTCCCACATTGGAGAATTAGACAAGGAGAGTCTAATATATAAAGAGATGTCCAACTCTAATAAGACGAGACCTTTTGGAAAGGAGACCAAAAATAAATCCATGCGGGTCAGCCTCTCAGGCCCAAAGTGGACAATATCGTACTAATCGGATAATATAGAGTTGGACATGGGCTCACGCAATTCCAACAATTGGTATCAGAGCGGTTGACGAGAAATCTGCAAGAAGACCAAAATACCCTTCGAGTATGAATGAGACCCATCGAGTTAGGATTGGGAGGTGTGTGTGGTAGAGATCAAGTCAAAAGATCCTGGAAGTCAGTTGTGGGGCACGAGATGAATGTGATCCTTAGTTTGAAGGGGAGAATGTGATATAACAAACTAAGTCCCACATTGGAGAATTAGACAAAGAGAGTCTAATATATAAAGAGCTGTCCAACTCTAATAGAAGACGAGGCCTTTTGGAAAGGAGATCAAAAATAAATCCATGCGGGCCAGCCTCTCAGGCTCAAAGTGGACAATATCGTATTAATCGGATAATATAGAGTTGGACATAGACTCACGTAATTCCAACAGGTATATTGTTGGTATTTGATGATGTGTTTGCTGGAACAGAATCCTTGCTTAAGACGTTTCAGATTAACCTACAAGATTATAAGATTTTGGTCACTTCTCAGTTTGAGTTTCCCAGTTTTGGTCCCACTTATCATCTGAAACCTTTGGAACATCAAGATGCCAAGAACCTTCTCATTCAGCTTGCATCGCCACTGCCTCATCACACAAATCCATATGAGTTTAAAGATCTTCTTCAAAAGGTATTAGTTTCTGATTCTAGCTCATGTCTGTGGAAACACTAATCCATCTTTTTTGTAGACGTTGAAACGTTGCAATGGACTCCCGCTTGTGATTGAAGTAGTCGGTGTTTCCCTTAAAGGACGAGGTCTACATTTATGGAAAGACCAAGTCGAAAGCTGGTCTGAAGGGAAAACAATTCTAGAACGTCCGCAGCCTAGCTTCAATGCCCTGGAACCTCATCTTAAAGAGTGTTTCATGGACATGGGCTCGTTTCTTGAGGACCAAAAGATACGCGCTTCGGTAATAATTGACTTATGGGTGGAACTATACGGTACTAGTAGTAGTAGTATTGTGTACATGAAGTACCTCAATGACCTTGCTTCCCAGAACTTGCTTAAACTTATTCCTCTCGGGTATGTTTATTTATCTGTCAACATTGTTTCTTTGCTCCCTATCTTAGTCCACTTTGATGGACTTGTTTATGTACTACTTACCAGGAGAAGTGAGCAGGAAGACGGATTCTACAATGGGCACTTAGTCACTCAACATGATGTCCTGAGGGAGCTGGCTATCCATCAAAGCCGATTGGAATCAGTCCTGGAAACAAAAAGACTCAAGTTGGAGATCATAAAGAACAAATTTCCAGAGTTGTATTCGAATCTAAGGCAGCCTATTAATGCTCGTCTCTTGTCTATCGCCACAGGTAAATCCTTCACGGTCCTATTTTTTTTTTGTTCTTAGCAATATAATTTGGACTTTCTGTTGTGAACAAACACCAATTAACTTTGAAGAAAACCCATTATTTTTTATGAAAGAAAAATATGATTGAGTCAAATACTCGTTTAAAATTTGTATATTGGTTATGTGAATTAGTCCTTCCGTTTTACTAAGATTGTAATTTTCGAGTTTCCATACATTTTAAAAATAAAGTTATAATATAAATAATAATCCTATTTTATACATTACTTATATTAAAAATTATATACATATAATTGTCTTAACTAATATGGGCAAAATGGATAAAAAATTATATAGTTACACTGAAAACACAAAACTACTATTTATGCGAAACAAATAAAAATTTCAAAAACAGAGGGAATAATATTTACAATCCCTTTTATATATATATAACCTCAAAATACGATTTATTCCTTTTCCCGTTGGAAAAACATCTTTCTCCCGGTCAGACGAATTTGACCACTTACGGGTGCACAAAGATTTAAGTCATTTCTAGAATTAACATTTTTCTCTACTGTTTCTAGAGATATGACTTTCTTACAACTATGCTTTTGGTCTTTCTATTTTGGTTACAGATAATTTGTTCTCATCGAGTTGGATTGAAATGGATTGCCCCAACGTTGAGGCTTTAATTCTAAATCTTTCTTCATCAGACTATGCATTACCAAGCTTCATTGCTGGAATGAAGAAGCTAAAGGTTTTGACCATCGCAAACCACGGTGTTTCCCTTGCAAAGATAACAAACTTCTCCTGTCTCAGCTCATTGCCAAACCTGAAACGGATCAGGTTTGAGAAAGCTTCAGTCACTTTGCTGGACCTTCCCCAATTGCGACTCGGCAGTCTCGAGAAGATATCTTTTGTTATGTGTAGTTTCGGTGAGGTTTTCTATGACCGTGTTGATGTTGATATCTCTAAAGCTCTTCCTAGCTTACAGGAGATTGAGATAGACTATTGCTACGACCTCGATGAGGTGCTGTATTGGATATCTCAAGTTGTTTCGTTGAAGAAACTTAGCGTCACGAACTGTTACAAGCTTTCTAGACTTCCAAATGATATAGACAACTTGAGTAAACTAGAGGTGTTGAGGCTGTTGGAATTGCGTGAGCCCATCTCCAACTCTATATTATCCGATTAGTATTGTCCACTTTGGGCCTGAGAGGCTGGCCCGCATGGATTTATTTTTGGTCTCCTTCCCAAAAGGCCTCGTCTTATTAGAGTTGAACATCTCTTTATATATTAGACTCTCCTTGTCTAATTCTCCAAGTGAGACTTAGTTTGTTTATATCACATTCTCCCCCTCAAACTAAGGATCACATTCATCTCGTGTCCCACAACTTGACTTCCAGGATCTTTTGACTTGATCTCTGCCACACACACCTCTCAATCCTAACTCGATGGGTCCCGTTCCTACTCGAAGGGTATTTTGGTCTTCTTGCAGATTTCTCGTCAAACCGCTCTGATACCAATTGTTGGAATTATGAAATCCTGTGTCCAACTGTATATTATCCGATGAAGAGGCAGAGGTAGAGGTTATGGTGGAAGAGGAAGAGGACGAGGAAGGTCTAATGGTTCTGATGGTCATAACAAAGGAGGAGAAGCTTCGGACAAGACCAAGAAGGACTACTCTAAGGTTAGATGTTGGCGATGCGACAAGATGGGGCACTTCGTGTCACATTGTCCTAGACGACCAAGAGAAGAAGCTAACCTAACGGAAACACAAGAAGCAGATGCATTATATATGCATGAAGTAGTATTCCTCAACGAAGAGAGAGTGTTTCCTAAGAGGTTTGATGAATGCGATGGAAATACGAGTATATGGTACCTTGACAATGGTGCAAGTAACCATATGACAGGCAAGAGAGAGTTCTTCTCAAACCTAGATGAGAGCATCAAAGGCAAAGTCAAATTCGGTGATGGATCAAACGTCGAGATTGTTGGGAAAGGTTCGATCACGTTCATCGGAAAAACAGGGGAGAGAAGAGCACTCAAAGATATCTACTACATCCCAAGTCTTAAACACAATATCATAAGTCTTGGACAAGCAACCGAGATGGGTTGTGAGGTTAATATGAAAGAAGACTTACTGATGCTGAAAGATCCCCGTGGAAGGCTATTAGTACAAGTCGCAAGGCAACCAAACCGATTGTACAAGACGCCAATGGAGGTTGAATATCCGAAGTGTCTTCAAATANAAAAAATAATGTTCAAAATTTTGAAAATACAATAAAATATAATTTTGACTCTGAAATCGTTAATCTTAGAATCAACAAATATATAAATGCAAAGTTATTGAAATTAAATATGCTTTATATGAGAGGCTCACGTCACCACTAACAAATACTATTATATACACGACAACACATTATTGAAAAAACAAACACAAAATATATTAACATATCACTTACTACTACATAATACAGTAAAAATACAAATAATACTTTTAACAAATAAAGACGGCTACATAATTATATCATCCAAAAAACTCATACTTATTAATAATAAAACAATATTCCGCGCAAAGCGCGGACACTCCCTAGTGTCTTATTATAGTTATCTACTTAATTTTTTCTTTTGTTATGGTCATGTCCCCTAATTTCTCAAATTCCAACCTAAACTTACCATAAAACTTCATAATTTTTGTTTCTCAAGTCCAAAAATAACTGAAAATACCAAAACAATAATAAAAATAAATGAAAACAGAGAAAAAGATTTTGTGTGCATGATTGTTGCCGACATATTGGGGATTCATCCAGCGAACCAATACAGAAAATCAGTGTTCGTTGTTTTCTTATGCGTGATGGGTCCCGCCCAAAAGACTACCGGCACAAGCGGTCAGACACAGTCCCCGTAAATTGGGTCCCACTGACTGTTCCCTCGACCAATGTGAAACTCGAAGGTTCGTGTCCAGTTTCGTCACGGCGTCTGATTATTGCGACCTGACATGCTACGGTTATCGATCCGGTTCACTCGCTGTAAACTAATTATTTAAAATATCTAGATCGAACCGGAATATGGTCAATGTTAACAATGTATAAGCTAGCGAATCGAACCAGACCAATCATCCCTTTTATCGTGAGCTGTTTATTTCGTATATAGTACACACAGGATCTCTATTTATTATATTACATACGCATGCACCTGCATAATTTTTTTAAAATTAAAGTTTTTTTATTAGTTTATACATATATATATCATATATGGACCATACTCACATGTTATTGTTTATAGTACACATCATAAAAACTGTTTATTCATACTTTAAAATGCTTATGTTAAACGTGTATAGCTACGTCTACGTACGTACTTTATATGTATTTTGACTACTCAACTTGTGTTTCTTTTTTCATTATATATTTGGTCTTCCAAGGATATTTTCTCAATAGAAGATATGACTAGCTAACTACACATGTAACGTGCATGATGAAATTAATTATTACTAAACCAGTATATTATTGTTATCTTATGCATAAATAAAATCGAGGGTTTTAAACTAGAACATGCACTTCTTATACTGATGCATCATATACACTCGATCGGTAAACAACAAAAAACATAGAAACATTTTGAAATGGAACTATACGAACGTTTTACTAATGATGGAACTAATTATCAATATTTGAGTCAAGGGCCAAGGCAAATAACAATCAGTGCACTGCCTTTTACTAGACTTTATCAAAAGCTTGAAAGCATTATTGTCAAGTCATTTCTGTCATTTTCATGCTTTTTCTACCCATCTTGTTTGGCCGGTCGTCAAAACCCGTTGCCAAAATAATCTAAAGCCGGAACGTTTACACAAATTATTCTCTAGTGTAATTTAAAATTTCGTATTTTTATCATTTGACCTCTTCTTCTATAAAAGTTGTAAGCTTTATAGTTAGTTTCGATATTGACCTAAATATCTTTTGGTTAGGAAATTTATTGATATATTTTATTTATACGTATATAATACAGCAACTATGGTCTTTAAATATTCACATTTAAACAATATTTGTATATTTTACTTGAGATCGATGTCGTTGACATACAGATATATTGTTACCACGATAATCATATGACGCAATGCCAAATAAAGTAGTAGTATCAATCAAATATATAGATATATATGATTAGATTCCCCAACCTTCGAATTTTATTATCTGTAGTCGCTGCTTGACCGTATTTCTTTTATGCCTTCCGCTTACCTAATTTTATGCCAATTAAATTGATTTTTATACACTGTTTTTTTTTTGATATTATACGTATGTTAACTGCATAGCTTTCAGTCCAAAATGATGTTACATAACCACAACGGAACTGTTTGCAGTCTCTTAAGGATAATGCTAAATAAAATATACATATACTATTTGATTGCTTTATTATCTTGCTCATTCATAAAAATAGTGAACTTTTCAGAAAACATTTACCTTTTGTTTTTTTTCTTCATATAAATATTGATTTGTTACCTTACTGTGATATTTAATGAACTTTATTAGTTGTTTGTATCTGCTTTATTTGACTTTTGATGCAACGATATGGGCTCATTCATCTGTTAACCCATTTCATTCCATTATGTACACAATATTCTACTTTTATTATTGTGTTGTTTCTAACAATAATTTTTATTATCATATGTACATGTACATAGCATGTTTTAACACCATTTTAAATTAGTTAAAGCCTGTAACAAAAATAGTATGATCGAGGAGGATTTAATTGTATAACTTTCGAAGAAGATATAAACGTATCTCGTAGTTGTCTCTGTTTCTGATAATGGACACTTAAATATTCTACAACTTGTTCTTAATTAACTAATTTTTATTTAAAAAAAATAAGAGCATGCGCAACGGTGAGGCTCATTGGAGTCCTTAGTGACAAGGGCATTTCGGATTAATCCTGGATATTTTGGATTTTTCTTTAAAAAAAAAAAAAAATGACCATTCACGGACCGTCACGTAGTCGTGGTGACCCGCAAATAGTACATGGATTCACTAAGAAAAAATCTTTATTTAGAAATTTTAAAAGTTAAATCCTTACCTTTCGGTGGAGTTCACTGATTATTTAATTATTTTTTTTCTAAGGATTTATGAGTTTATGATGATTATTAAAAAAATATAATTATTGAATTTCTGATTTTCTGACATCCACAAAAGACCAAAGACATTGTCGTCCATGCCTTTGTCCCTTCTCTTAGCATGATATAAATGACAGAAGGAACTATTACAACACCATACCAGAAAAAAAATTAACTTTATAAATAATCTTTCTTGATTATTCCATTTAATGTGTTTCTTTCTCTTTGGAGCATTAAATGGATTCTGATTATTCTCTCTCTCGCTTCCTTAGCTAACTTTTCTTCTCCGTTTGGTGCTACGTCAGCTTTTCCGGCAATACGTCATCTCTACGGCGTCTCTGAGCCATCTCATTCTCAACGGTCTCTATTTCTATCTCTATCTCTCTTTTATACATCTAAGTTGAATCTGACTGGTCTGTGACGAATCAAGAATGTTTAAACAAAGAGGGTGAAGAGTAATCTGTTGTTGGATTTTGCCTTTTAGGTTTTCATATTTAAATATATGTTAAGCAAAAGCATGCTCAGAAAGTTATGAGACTGATAGATTTTTATTTTCTTGTTAGATTTCCCTGAAAAAGCAAAAGAGGGAGAATCTTGGAGTCTTGCAACTTGCTTTTCATTTCCTTATTAAGAAATATCTCTAAATGTGTTTTCTATAAAGAGAAACTTGATGTCCCTAAGAGTCAAATTCATTTTCATATTTATATATAGAACTTATCTCAAAAGATAACTATTTGATAATCTCAGAAGCTTGTTTCAATGGAATTCCATGTCAGACTTATGAATATTCTGCTAACTTAAGCATATTTTTTTCTTATCTTTCAGATTCTCTGCACTATGACTCATCTTCGTACCTTTTAAGTTTAAACCTCTGTTTGGTATTTTTCTCCATTACTTTTAGACATTATATTTTTTTTGAAAAATACTTTTAGACATTATATTATGTCCCTCTAGCTCTTAAAACTCTCATCCAAGAATCTCAAAACTCTCTGATCTTTTTTTTGTTCAACAGATTCAAGATCATCGTACTCCCTGTTGCTTGATATTTTCATCATCTGGTGTAATTAAAGAATGGGACATTTTTCGTCCATGTTCAGTGGATTAGCTCGATCCTTTTCGATCAAGAAAGTGAAGAACAACAATGGAACTTGCGACGCTAAGGAAGCTGCTGATGAGATGGTGAAAGATGCAAAAAAGAAGGAGATGATTCTGAAATCAGGTGGTTACGTTTATGCAGAAGGTTCTAATAACTCGGCCTCTGTTTTCTCTAAACGCGGTGAAAAAGGCGTCAACCAGGACTGTGCAATCGTTTGGGAGGTATATTACAACGTTACTAACCTTTTCCCCCGTTTTAAAATTTTCTGCGTTTGCGTTTGTTTGTTAGACTTCTTGGTTCCTTTAGGTGGAGCTTCTAGATTCATGTCCTTTGCGCTATTTACCGCGTTTTGAGTATGTTTAGCGTTTTGACAATTTATCTTTGGTAATCAGGGATTTGGGTGCCAAGAAGACATGATATTCTGCGGGATATTCGATGGACATGGTCCATGGGGTCACTATGTAGCCAAACATGTAAGAAACTCAATGCCTTCGTCGCTTCTATGCAACTGGCAAAAGACTCTTGCTCAAACCGCACTACTAGAGCCCGAGCTAGACCTTGAAGGCTCCAATAAAAAATTCTCGAGATTCGACATATGGAAACATTCATATCTCAAGACATGCGCATCGGTTGATCAAGAGCTTGAACATCACCGCAAGATCGATTCTTACAACAGCGGCACAACCGCTATAACCATTGTCAGACAGGTAAAACATAAAACAATTAGTCACTCCGAGTAAAAATATTTGAATCCAATAAATTTAACATTCATTAAAAAACTTTTAAGAAAATATGGTTTCCAACTGTTAATAAGATTTTTTGAGATTTATATGTTCATTGATCAAATAGTGTGTCTTGCCGTATGTAGGGTGATGTTATTTATGTATCAAACGTAGGCGATTCACGAGCAGTACTAGCCACGACTTCGGATGAAGGTAGCTTGGTTGCTGTTCAGCTCACCCTTGATTTCAAACCGAATCTGCCTCGTTAGTTCTCTCAATCCTTCTTGAACTTTACCTTTACTAGATCTTGAAAAAGATATGAATATTATTCTAGTACGTTCTTGAATCTTGATTCTTGTGTTTGTTTTGGTGTGAAAATAATAGAGGAGAAGGAGAGAATTATCGGATGCAATGGGCGGGTTTTCTGTATGAAAGATGAGCCAGGAGTCCATCGTGTATGGCAACCAGACAGAGAAGCACCGGGTTTGGCTATGTCAAGAGCGTTCGGAGACTATTGTATCAAAGAGTATGGATTGGTCTCGGTCCCTGAAGTCACTCAAAGGCATATCTCTGCTAAAGACCACTTTATCATCTTGGCTAGTGATGGGGTAAGTATCTGTAAACCGTGAAAACAAACAAACAATACTCATTCATTCGCATTCCACATGCACTTAAAATACTTTAAAGGGTTTTAAAATGCCAAATGTATGGTTAGTGATGGGGTAAGTATCTGTAAACCGTGAAAACAAACAAACAATACTCATTCATTCGCATTCCACACACTTAAAATACTTTAAAGGGTTTTAAAATGCCAAATGTAAGACAGAAGAAAACATTTGAAAAAAATGAAATTAGAATATTATTTATTCGATTTAGGAACATCTCATTCTAATTTCGGTACTGTTTAGGTTTTGAGTTTTTGGTATATATAAAATAGCTACAGGTAAAAATCAAATTTATTATAATGGTTTGAACAGTTTCATTTCGGTTTTGGTTTTAATAAATAGATTTTGAAGTTCAAAATGATATAATTTTCAGTTTTTTGCTTTTAAATATATAAAAATAAAATATTTGAGACAGCAATAGACCCTATTTCAGATTTTTGTTTAGGTTCAAATAAAATTTTTTGATCGGTTTGCATTGAATTGGTTCATTCTGGTTGGACACTCCTAATTTCGTTTATTTATTGGTAAATTTATTGACCAATTTGTTTTTTGTTTTTGGTTTGAATATAAAAGATATGGGATGTGATCACAAACCAAGAAGCTATAGAGATCGTTTCTTCGACCGCTGAGCGGCCCAAGGCGGCTAAGCGATTAGTGGAGCAAGCGGTTCGGGCTTGGAAGAAGAAGAGACGAGGTATTGCAATGGACGATATGTCCGTGGTCTGCCTCTTCCTCCATTCCTCTTCATCATCGCCATCTCTCTCACAACATGTTCAACATGCCACGACTTTTAAGTAAAAAGTTGCGTTTGTAAATAGATCAGCGATAGCTCTCCGTTTGTAACATTGATTTTGAAATTCGAAATGCAGTTTTTTTGTCGCAGCCATCATGAGTTGGTTCATAAGTCTCATCGTGTGTGATTGATTTATATGCTGACAAAAAAAACGATAGGAAGAGTGAAGAAACCTTTTTTTTGATCAACCAACTATTTCATTAAGAAAACATAAGCAGAAGCTAAGAGTTCAAAGAGTACAGAGCAGATTTTGCCAAAGCATCTGCAGTAGAGTTCAAGCTCCTAGGTACATGAGCAAAAGAAATAGACGTAAAAATAGGAATAGATTCTCGATATCCAAGTTGATTCCGTAGAGCTCCACCGGATGTTGTTTCGAGGATAGTGCTTTGATAAGCACCTGGTTATCTGACTTAAGGCAGATATTGGTGAGATGAAGAGCCTTGGCCTGTAACAGGGCTTCCCGTACAGCTAGTGCCTCGGCCATCAGTGGTGACGCCACAAAACGCACCGTCGAAGTGCCCTGCCTTGTCTCTTCCAGGCGTGGGTTGTGAAGGACCCAACTACATCCTGCAGTTTTGTCCTCGAGTCTCCACGCCGCATCCGTATACAGAGTATTAAGGCCAGTCGATGTATTGTTATGTGTCCTGGTGCCATTGATGTCCAGTGAATGCGGTGATTGTTGCCCTCTCGGTTGCGCCTCTTGCCATTCCCGTGCGAGTCGCAGGGCGTTGCAGATAACCTCATCAGGATTGAGTGTTCTGTTCTCAAAAACCAATTGGTTTCTTGCAGCCCAAGTACACCAACAAATCCAAGGAAAAATATTAACCGAGATACCCATTGGAGGGAGACAAATTCAAGTCGCTGATGAGACCAGCATCTGATCAAAGGTGGTGGTCGCCTGGATACTGATAGGTATCGTAGTAGGTAGGTTGTTCCAGATTCGTTTTGAGTAGATGCAGTGGAGAAAGAGGTGATCAGCTGATTCCAGGGCTCCACATCGCGCACACGTAACTGGGTGTGTTAGAACTCCTCTCCTCTGTAATGCTTCTCCTGTAGGTAAGGCATCTTGCACCATTTTCCAGAGAAAGACTTGAATCTTTGGAGCAGTCTTGACAGACCAAATGTTTTTTATCCGATTGAAACCTTGGAGTCTGTCCTGGGGGTTGATTACGTTTTGTTGTTGTCTATTCTCCTCTTGTTCTTGTTGCTTGACTGCTTCGTAATATCCAGACTTGGTTGAGTAGGTTCCTGAGTTGTTCAGAGGCCAGACAAACTTGTCTGTGGCACCGAGCTGACTTGGTCTCATGCAGAAAATGTGCTCCGCATACGCAGGCAGTAACCGCTGAATCTTTGGTTTATCCCATTCTCCTGACCCTCGTAGCAAGAGATCAGAGACATATGTATCGAGCTCGTCTTCCCTTGTAGGACCTATTGGTCGTACTAGCGTCTCAGCTCTGATCCACGCTTCCTGCCATACTCTGGTAGAGTTTCCATCGCCTATAGCCTTTCCCAGGCTAGGTGCAATCAGATCTCGACCATGAATAATCCCTCGCCATCCATGGGAGCAAGCTGTTGTCGGCTTAACCGTAAGAAAGGAAGCCTTATGGCAGTATTTACCCCGTAAGACTCGAGATAGAAGACAATCCGGTTTGGTAAGGATCCGCCATGATTGCTTAGCAAGGAGTGCATTATTGAAGAGCTGAATGTCACGGAATCCTAACCCTCCAATCTTCTTCGGTTTTGAGAGTTTAGTCTAGGATGTCCAACACGTTTTTTTCTTGTTATCACTCCCGTCCCACCAAAAACGGGTCACGGCTGATTGAATCCTCTTACAGAGGCTAACCGGAAGTTCGAAGCAAGACATAGCATGTGTTGGAGAGGCTAATAGGACTGATTTCAGCATTGTCATTTTACCGGCACTCGACAAGAAGCGGTTAGACAAACTGTTAGCCTGCTGTCTGATCCTGTCTACTATCGAGGTGAAGAAGTCCTTCTTTCTCCGACCGAAGTGTTCGGGGAGGCCAAGGTACTTTCCCACTCCTCCTTCTCTTGCTATACCAAGGCGAGATTTGACTTTACCTCGAGTCTCCTGGGTTGTTTTCGCAGAGAAGGTGATAGACGATTTGTTGGTATTAATTGTTTGACCGGATGCAGCTTCGTACTGTTGGAGTATCAAGTGTAAGGTATTGCAGCTTAATTCATCGGACTGCAAGAAGTACATCGTGTCATCCGCAAATAGGAGATGGTTGACCCGAGGTGAACCCCTTGCTACACGTATTCCGAACAAGAGACCCGCCTGTTGTGCTCTTCGACATAAACCTGACAGCACCTCACTGCATAGGATAAATAGGTAGGGAGAGAGCGGGTCACCTTGCCTAATACCCCGTGTCGGAACCACTATGCCTTGTACTGAATCGTTGACTAGGTACGAGTATGAGACGGTCCTAATACAGGTCATAATCCTTGATATCCAGATGCTGTGAAAGCCCAATCTTTCCAAGACTAGTTGGATGAAGTCCCATTCAAGGCGATCATATGCCTTACTCATATCAGTTTTTACTGCCATTGAGCACTTCTTCTTGGCATTAGAGATCTTGAGGTAGTGGAGGATTTCATGTGTTATGAGAACATTATCGGAAATAGCTCTTCCCGGTACGAAAGCTGATTGGGTTTCCGAGATAATGCCATGGAGAATAGGTTTCAGACGCAGCGTAAGGATCTTTGATATCAATTTATAGACCACATTGCATAGAGCTATGGGTCTATAATCTGAAACCAGCTTCGGGCTCTGAACCTTCAGGATAAGCCTCACATGGGTGTCATTTATTTGCTCCGGCAAGACCCCTGTTCTGAAAAACTCTTGTGTCTCCTTCGTGACAATGGGACCAACTGTGAGCCAATTTGACTGAAAGAAACATGCCGAGAAGCCATCCGGACCGGGAGCTTTGTCGGGGTGGATAGAGAACATAGCCACTCGTACTTCCTCAGCCGATGGTACTCTGATCAGCCTGTCGTTCGTATCAGATGAAATACAAGGACATAGTGCTTGTTCAACCACAACCGAGGGCTCAAAGGACTGATCAGGTGAAGTGTTTGATGTAAAGATAGTCTGAAAATAGGATGTTATCTCTCCAACAATCTCGGATTCCTCATATAAAGGAGCGCCGTCACTCCTTTCAATTACAGCAATACGATTGCGAGCCCGTTTCCCTTTACAAACAGCATGGAAATAGCCCGAATTCCTATCCCNCAAAATCCGAATTAGATCCTAACCAAATCGGAATGAGTACTCGAACGACCACCCCTAATTTCTGTATAAGATATTGTATAGGTTTAGACACATTTATCCAGAACCAAAAAACTAAAACCAAATGTAAACCTAATTCATAAATAATCAAGTGAATCATATATCTCTGGAACCAAAAAATTGAGTTGAACGGAACCAAAACGCTAACCAAATAGGTATCCAAAATTTTAAAATTGAATTATATACCCACAAATATTAATTATACTTAATTTTTAAATAGTTAAATATACTAAAAATACTATTTATTAACAAAATTACCCGAATATTTTTATCCATAAATTTAAAATTATCTAAATTATTTGATATTTTTATTCAAACTGTCCGATATTTAAAGCTGATATAATTATTTATTTATTTGTAAACATAGTTATTCATACTATGAATATAAATGCTACTAATTGTTATTGATAATGTATATACAGAATGGTATCAGGCATGCGAAAATCAAAGCATCTAGTAGATGAATTGGTTGCTGTTAATGATTGTAGTCGAATATTTTTTCTACTCAAAGTAATGCATCCCGAAATGATAGGAAGTAAAGGGAAGAGGAGGTTATTTTTTTTATTTTTTTTTATCGGGAGGTTATAAAATACCAAAAGAAGAGGAGGTTATAATATATATATACATGCTATATGGCAGTTAAATTTTTAAGAAAGTGGGTTATAAATAATTGGACCAAACAAATATCAATCGGTCGTAAAAGAGTTTTAATAGAATAGATAAACGTGTTATTGTTCTGCCATTGTCAATTTTTTGGCAAGGGCTGTTTCACTTGTGACGACATCCACATGCACAGTCGTCCACTTTCATTGTCATCCTGACAACGACATGCACTTTAATTGATGAGGGACCTGATCTGTTTTAACTCCTTTTCTGGTAAAAAAATGTTAAAGAAAAAGACATTACTTTGTATTCTTCCCACTTTGGGCAATTGAGAATGTTCTATGCTATCACTCAATCATGTGTCCTACTAAAAGTAGTTTGCATGTGCAGCAATGGTTTCTTGCTGCATAATACTTAAATATTATAACAGTAGAAGAGAGGAAGAGAAAACACCGAGAATTGTATGGTCTTTGAAAATTTTATTAGAGACTAAACTTACATGTGTCATCTTTTGATTAATTGTTGTTTTTCATATTTAAATTTTAATTACAAAATAAATTTATATTAATATTAAATGGTTGAGGTATTCTCTAAATAAACTATACCACTAATGATGCTCTTAGGTAAGCATTTAGAAACTTTGTAAGCTGTTTGGTGATATACTCCTCCACATTTTTTTACCAAAAGATTAAGCCCTAGACATAAATACAGTATTTTTATATTTCTCCAAAAAGTACAGTATTCTTATAAAATTATTTAGTTTCCTTTATGAAAGTTATTTTAAGGTCTTTATAAACCATATAGTTTGTTTTTGGACAAATATGTAACATATAGTTTATAAGGTACTAGTTGTTATTAAATAGCGATAATCTTTTATATATACTCTATTTTTTAATATCGTACAATATTAGTTTTTGAGAAAGGGTTTTCAAATTAAAAAATAAAATAAACATTTACAAGATAAACTAAAATATATATAGCTTTGTAGAGAGAAAAAGCTTACATGAACATATTTCATGATAGATAACATCTCGTATAATGTAGAGATGCGTTCTCACATATTTCAATGGTCTTAAATCGTTTTGATCTTGTGGATTTCAAAAACTTGATAGATGATAGATCATCCAACATTTACAAACCTATTTTGATTATAATATGAACCAAAACGTGTAAACGGAAGCTAAATCGATTAATCCCCTATATATTAATCTTGGAGCATTACAACATGTTTTCGTAGCCACGTGTCATCATGATAATGATTATTAGATTTGTTAGAAAAATAAGTTGGTACATATAAACATATAATATGTTTTTTATTAAACTAACTATCAAGTTAATTATTAGTGTACAAAAGAATATTTTTCCTTTCCTTAAATAAAACCTACGAAATTACCTAATATGATTAACATATATATGACAATTAACGATTATGAATAATACATATATGATAACAATTTTTCTAACCTCTCTATTTTTTGTTTAATTTTATACTATTAAAAGACATTAAACAATCATTTTAAGCATATATAAAAAAATTTAGATTTTTTCTTATATGTTATATTTTGAATTTTTAAAAACGACTATAAATTACTAAAAATCGTAAAAATCTCACACTGAAAATTTTGTGATCAATGGTTTAACTTTTTTTTGTTCAAGCAAGATACAAATGATCATATATCATAAGGGTGGGCGTTCAGATACACGTTCGGATTCGTATCTGGTATTTCAGTATAAAGGTATAGAACCCGTCCAGGTATTTCTACAGTTCGAGTCGGGTTCGGGTACATTATGTTCGGGCTCAGATATTTTGGGTTGGGTTCGGATATTTAAATTTTGAAGAAAAAAAAATATAAATAAATTATTCATTGTTTAAGTTTTTTTTTGTATTTAAAATATATTTTAACTGCTGACAAAAAAAAATATATTAACTTAATTGGTTTTCAAAATTTTAAAATATTAAACTATTAATAGGTTTGGAGATAAGACTTTAAAAATAGAAAGACACTAATTTTGTTATTGTTTTAAAATTTTAGATGCAACTTTTGTTAATGCTAGAAACAAGAGATTGATATGTATTTTAAGTGAGTAGCAAATGATTTTGTCCATAATTATATGTATATTATCTAATTTTGAGCAATAAGCATCATTAATATAAATATTTTGAATAAAATGAGAGAAGTAAATTAGAAATATATGGTTAAGTTTACTAATATTTGGTTATCTTCGGATATCCATTCAGGTTCGGATATTACCCATTTGGATTCAGATATTACTCGAACTAGTGAAATAAGTAATTTTTTGTTGTTGTTCTAACTAGATGATTTTTATACCGAGCTGGTGAATATATATACTAGACAGACATTTATATTTCGAGTCTTCACTTATATTCTATAACAGTTTAATATATTAGATTTGAACACTAACATGTTAATATAGTTTGCCGGTGTTTTTTTTTCAAAATTTTGATTCTTAGATATGTATATGGAATGAAACTAATTTTACAGATGTTCATTTTTTTTAATTGACACTTATGTAATTTACTGAATTTATAAAAGAAATTAAAAAAGAAACTTAACTCATATCAATGAAACAAAGACGATAATGAAAGCACAATTTTATAGAGATCGAAAATGAAATCATTTATGGAGAGTCAATAGTAAACAAATCGAGAGCAGAAAACTTAATCTCCTTTCGTCATTATACAATCGATGTTGCCTATTTGATTTTTGTGATTTGCGTCAGCCGCAAAAATTAATTTCCTTTTGTGTATATGAAGTCTTTAAAATAATTAAAATGAGAGGTAATTCGTTAATTTTTCAACAACGATGATATATTTAAGATATCAACATTTGTCTTCGTCATTTTATAATCGATAAAGATTGTAGTGTTGCAAAATGTTAAAAACCCATTTAATAAACAAACATTATTATAAGAACTCACTCTTTGCATGCACGCGGGTTATCATCTAGTATTTCATTATTAATCATTATTCCTTACACTTTTTCTCTTTACTTTTAGTTTATAGTTTCATATAGCTTTTTTATCAAGTTTCATCAGTTTAGCATGTGCACATAGATACTTTCAAAATTCCATGCCAAATGAGCAATACAAACTAACTGACGGACATTATCCGACATTTGAAACATAGAGAAATTACAAAAGAATAATATGTTTCAAGACGAAAAACAAAAGGACAAGGGGAAATCGTAGACAGCATTATAAACAGAAGCACCGAATGACTGAATGAATAAGTGAAGGCCACTGGGCTATTACGTATTATACTTTCATTGTATCAAGACTTTCGAGCATTTTAGTAATTTATTTTATTTTATTATAAAGCAATTTAAGCATCAGCAATTTGCCACATTAGTTTTGTCTATTGACAATGTAATCAGCTAGAGATAGCAAAGGAGCCACCTTAGCTGAATCGAATGCATGAAGATGTTCACGTGCTTCTCTATTTAACTCATCAGCATATTCTCTCGACTTCTCCACTCCCATCACTTTAGGATAGGTTAACTTTGAGGAGATCAAATCTTTACCGGCTGTTTTCCCTAACTCATCTGACGATTTAGTCACATCTAGCACATCATCGACCACTTGGAACATCATGCCAACACATCTCGCGTATTTTCTAAGCCTCTCGATCTCTCCGTCAGACCCACCTCCCATTATGGCTCCCGTAACCGTTGCCGCTTCAAGCAACGCCGCCGTTTTGTGAATATGTATAAACTCAAGATGTTCCAACCGGGCTCCGTCCTCTTCTAAGCTCATCCCTTCTCCGGAAAGATCTGCCGCTTGACCCGCGACAAGCCCTTCCGTTCCTACTGCCTTGGCCATCTCCACTACGGCCCGAAGAACCCTCTCTGGAGAAACGCCTAACGAAGTTGATGTCGCCATCTTCTCAACGGCCAAAGCTATGAGCGCATCCGTGGTCAAGACGGCTATATCTTCGCCAAAAACTTTATGATTGGTGGGTTTTCCGCGGCGGAGACTGTCATCATCCATACAAGGGAGCAGTGCCGTCTTAACCAATATAATGACCCTAGGCGAAACACACGAAATATAGACCCTTTTAAAAATATCTTCTATATTTTTTCTTCATTGCATTTTCTTTAACTTGAACGAAAAGAAGCTCTAAGACCTGAAATAAAAAAAAAAGTATCAATTCTTTAAAAGATGAAAAAACAATCACATGAAACGTTTTTTTCTAGCTTTAGTTGATGCAAAATCATTGATAATTAATTCAAAATTCAGACTCTCCAAAATTTCTTTTTCAATGCATAAAATAGATAAACCGTTCAACCTTTCTTGAGACATTGATGATCTCAAATAATTTTTCAACAATTTTAGCTTAGACAAACTTCTTTCAGCTGATGCAACTGTTACAGGTGTTGTTAGTAAAATCCGGTAAGCAATATCAACATTTGGATAACAACCCATATCTTTTACCAACTCAAGAACCTGAATCGGTGTCATTGCTTCATCAGATAAACTCACCTGCAACATTCTTAACTCAGAGAAAAAATCATCCAAATCAACATCTGATAAATCATCATGAGAGAATGTTTTATAAAAATTGGTGCAGTTTTTTTTACTTCAATAACATCAAGTGACTTAAGCTTCACCGAATTATATAAAAAACCAAAAACATTTTCAAATGTTCTCATTTGCTCAAATCTATCATTCAAAGAAGTAATTGCCATATCCACAACAACAAGAAAATAGTTGACTTTAAATTCATCTTCAGATGTTTGAATTACTTCTTCATGATTAGCTTCATCAAACTGCTTTTTTTCTAAAACATCGACGTTTTTTGGGGAATATAGCATCAATATCCATCTCATGAGCAAGATCTTTAGCCATGTTAATACTAGAGCTAAATCCATTATTTCTATATTTCTCAAAATAAGACATCACACCTGCTACTTGTTTCATGGCATTATCAATACATATGGTTTTGTCTTGCAATTTCTTACTTACCATGTTAATAGCAAATAAAATGTCATGCCAAATGACAATACCAAGCAAAAACTCAAAATTCTNAAGCAGCATATGATCCACTGGATAAAGAAATATATTGAGCTCAAAGATGAGATAAGAAGTTCTCAAGAAAACAACATTGTATAAAGCTGAACAAAACTGTTTATGGACTGAAACAAAGCACCTGCATATAGTATGATAGACTAAGTAAATACTTAGTAAAAGAAGCTCTATAAGAACAATTCAAATCAGTCCAGGTATCCTTATAAAGAAATTTGAATTCCTTGTGTTTATTTTATACTAACCAGCCCAAAGAAGGGTTATTTGGTTTTGTTGATTTGTTTTCAAACAGGTTATGCAATATCTTGGCAATCCATATCATTGCAGCAACAAAAGCACGTGGGACTACAATACCTTGTAGTATCACGCGGAAAGCATAGCCATACAAGAGGCAAGCCGTGGGTGTGTGTCTTGAGATCCATGACTCAACAGACCAGCCCGTCATTATTACACGAAGGCATACCAGCTCGACCTAATCACCTTTGGAGCTCCCGGTTGGATTATAAGCATACATTACCAAGCTCGGCATATGTGGACTATGAGAGTGTTTTGCATAGGCAGGAGAGGTACAAGTAATTCAAGTTCATTCAAGTAACAATTCCGAAGATCTATTCATCAAGTGAGGTTCAAATCAGGGGGAGTAATACGTGTTGTACCATTTTTCTTTCACCATGGTTTTGTCTCAATTAAGTTTTTCTGCTAAGGTTTTAATGAGCCAACATCCAAGGCGTATTACAAGTTTTAATGGTTATAGCATCCAAGGGGGAGTGTTATAAATCATATTGTGGATGACCCATAACCATAGCATCTTCCAAAACAATACTCGGCCCATACACATAGGCGGCTAAGTCTTTGGGATGTTTTTCCTTTCTCTTGTCTTAGTAGTTTTCCTAATCCTAGTTGGTTTAGGTTTTGGATATTTTCCATATTTCTATATCTTGTAATCTTTATATAAAGGAACCATATGTTTTATGAATAAATATACAAACTATTCCCCTTAGTTTTATAACAATGTCTTTATATTTATGTTATTTTGACAAATTTATATTTTCACATTCTGGTACATAATGACAGCCAATATGCTATTTCTAACAATGCGCTGGAGACAGGAAATATTCATGGAATATACATATACATTATAGGAAGTTTAATTTAATTTTATTTTATTTAAAGAGATGTTCATGTATAAAGGTAGTATTATACTAGTCATTTTATATTGGTTGTAAATTATAGAAAACAAATTTACCATTTTTAACAATGCGCTGGAGACAGGAAATATTTATGGAATATACATATATATTATAGGAAGTTTAATTTTATTTTATGTAAAGAGATGTTTATGTATAAGGGTAGTATTATACTAGTCATTTTTGTATTGGTTGTAAATTATAGAAAACAAATTTACCATTTTTCCTCTTTCACTATTATGTATGATTTATTAAATTAAGTTATTTGTGAACACCTGTAATTACATTTTCATTATATTTGAAAATAACAAGTATCAACAAATATATGTATATATTATCAGAAGTACGATAGATTCTTCAAATTTATATGTGTGATGGGATATATGTGTATTCCACCTATTTTAATTAAACGTAAGAAATTAGAAGAAGTTATGATAGAAAACAATTTATAAGACAAACAAATATGTAAATTTAATAGACCCGGGTTTAACCCTTTTAGTTTAAAAAAAAACAAATATGTAAATTTAGATTTATTTAATGGTATATAGGTGTAGAAATGAAAAATACCCAATGTTGTTCTCGACACTTACATTTATATATGTCTATGAAATAGTATTTAGAAACTGATATATTATTTATCTCACTTTTCAGTGAAAAATTAATCATCAAAAATTTATACTTGTAAGTATATAATTTATTAACATACTTACTGACTTCACCCACTTTAATTAGAGATTTGACAATACAAATATAATTATTGGCCATTATGCTAAAAATAACCTAGTGGCTAAAATAGCTAGATAATATACCAAACATTTGAATTTATATAAAAAATGAGTAGCGTACTGTATTAGTATTGATTAAGATTAATTTTCGATAGATTTCTTCTAATTATTATTATAATTACATAAAAATCTCTTCTGTTCTTTTTCGGTCAAACTATATAGCATCTTATTTTCATAGATTTATATGATGTTGTTTAATCTGTTTTTCTTACGTATACTAACCAATATTTACATTAATCAACATTTAATATAGGATGAAGTACGTAATATCTGGTGATACTGAATGCATTTAGTTAGCCATTCACGCACATTAAGAGGAATATATTTCTGATATCATATGAATAGCTTTTCTACATCGATATAGACTGCAAATTTTGCTACACATACATACGTACATGTACATTATTATATGTCTTAGTTATTCATTTGATTTGAATATGCTTAACTTGAGTACTTTAGCAAATTTTTATAATCATAAATAATATTACAAAGAAGGACATAACTTGAAATAAAAATACATAAGCAATTACGATTCTTTTTATTCGAAAAGGTAGAATTACATCTTGAGAGACAGATCAATCCCCCAATCTTTAGAACCATTAATGTTGGAACTGTTTTCACCAAAGTGTGAAACAAAATCTGCTGAGTAATGGTCACGACTTCCAATGGTTGAAATAAGATCTCTTGTGTAAATCTCAGGAATGTTCGCATTACAATTACCACGAACAAGTCTTTGCGATAAATCACGAAAAAATGAGGTTGAAGTAGATGAAGGAGATGGTTCAATATTCATGATCAAACAGCCATGCTCAGAACTATACCGAATTTTCTTAAATAATGGCTGTAAATCTGGTTTGCGTTTAGAAAAATCAAATAAACTAACCCTAGTACGAGTTTTGTCAAATGAAGTGTCATTTAAAGACTGAGAAATGTCCGAGTACAGGTTAAGGTAGAAGAGGCTAGGATGCTCCGGCTCCATGTCTTTGCGTTTCATAACCGTGATCTCTCTTTTGTGTGAGAACTAGTTTTCTAGCTTTGTGAGAGAACTCTATCTTGAAAGAACCACAAGTTTAAACCCTAGCTAGATTGTGAGACAGTATCTTTAATCAAACTCTCAAACCCACTAGTTTGCTCTATATGCACTTATGATGTCAGAAACACTGTCCTATTTATATAGTGCCAGGAAGTTAACTGTCTTAATTAAGTTTGTAATTTTGGGTGAGGTTATCTAGTACTTAAGGTATAATATTTTTATGGGTTGACAAATGCATTAATGTCATGAAACTAGAAAGAGTTATTTTCAAATTATATGGGAACAAATAATGCCCAGTATTTATCTTTCTTCACTAAATAATATATTATGTGCTTTTATTGCTTTCATAAAGTTGGTAATAAAATGTACAGCAAATTAATACTCAGCAATTTCTTAATTATTATTAAAATAAGTCATAAAATTAATGCATGTAATATGTATCATTTGTGATAGAAAAAAATACCAAAAGTACCTCGTTTAGAAAAGTATTATATTATATGATTCGAATGACGTAAGATATGAAACTAATATACTATAGTATTGTTTTAAATTTATAAGATTACACACTTCGGTTTATAACTCTTTTTTAAAAAACATCCCAGAAACTTTTTAGACCCAAAGTTTAATTATCACGACGTCCGTAGAATCCACGTTTTCTTACCACTTAAAACATTCTAGATGGCCGGACTCGAATCCATGTGGCGGTATTCACAGCTGTGAACTCTTTACCACAAGAACCGGAGGCTTTGGTTTGTAACTTCAATATGTAACTTTCTGATAATTTAAAAAAAAAATCTTTAAAACTAAATTATTAAATTTTAGTAAACAGGTCGAGTATATATAGTAGCCCAAAATTGATCTGATTGTTAGTAAAATTATTTGTTAAAGGCTATACATCAATATTTTTTCATAAAAAGTACCAATATTTAGTTATATGTTTAATAATTTTGTTAGCAGGTTTCTGATTTGTAAAAAAAGTCACAAAATGTTCACCAACTACATTTATATAATTTTTAGCAAGAGCTACATTAAATCGAATAATTTTGCTATTCATAATTTTATTGTAAAATTTCTTAGGTAGTCAAATTACATTTATAGAAACTAATTGTTATAACACAATTTGTTATATTTCTGTTAAATATACGGAATTCTTTGATAATGAATCTACATGTTTAGTAATTGGGCTTCCTTAAGGCCTCTTTGTCAGTGGGCTGGTTAAAATGAGCTTGAGCCTCTTTTCAGTTGAATTGTGTGGGTAAAATCTAAATGTAAAATCACTGATATTTTTTTTTAAACAAATTCAGTCAAAACTATGCTAACCAAACCGTAAACTCTGTATCTATATAGACAAAATAGACGGACTGATTTTTTTGCGCCATGTGCAAACGAATCTATCTTTGAGTTTTGAGTTCTAGAAACGTGCTTGAGTTGAAAAGCGGTAAATTCATCCTTTAATTTTTGAAATTCTTCTAGATATACTACAAAATACGCAATTTTTATGGTTCTAAAACTATTTTCATCAACTGAGAACAATCTGTTGTAAACGTTATATAGTACTGGCGTAGCTGTTTCATACACTCCATCACCCAAATTAAGTAATTAACACTTCCATTCTGCGTGCAGATGTGAATGCAAAGTTCTGATGTTTCTTGCCTCTATCACTTTTTCAAAACCTTCAAAAATAGTATACCAACCTTTTCCTAATAATAAATATCATAAATCTTTTTTTTTCTAAGAGGCATTCGAAAGCACCATCTACTAATTCGATGTGGTACTGTACATCCTCGTTTCTCATTCTCCTGCTTTCTATCCCCAATTGTGTTTGTTTCTTAAATATTACCTTTATTTCTGTCAATTGCAATGTATCTTTTAGGTATTTATCTACATTATTAAAAACTTTTTCATTACGTCTCTTCTAAATGTACCAAATAATCCAAGCAACACTAATGGTTATATTTTTAAAATTAGTAAATTACTAATATTTATTTTTAAAGTTTTGATCACTTATAATTTAGATAAATATAAAATTAGAGAACAATTGTTTTCAATTCTACCCATCTTAGGCTTGGTGGCGACTCAGCGGCTGAGGCAAAAGAAATTTTGACAATTATTTTAATTATTATTAAATATTTCAAATCCAGTACCATTATTAAATTAAACCCTATAATTTTAGTCCAACTATAACAATAAAATAATAAAACTATAATATATTATATCTATCTTATAAATACATCCATTAAGATAAAATAAATTCATTTTTATTTTATTTCATTTTTTTCTATATCAATAGAATATTAATTAATATATATTGAAAAAGTTTGATAAGAACTTAATATTTTCTTTCTTTAAAATCTTAGATTTTATTTTTAATCCAATATTAATAATTAATCATTTCTTATTTTAAATAACAAATTAATAGACATAAACTATACTGCACAATGTTTAGCGTTTATGATTTCAGGAAATGTTATTTTAAATGAAATATGATTAAAATTAGTAATAAATCTATGATTAAAATTAGTAATAAAATTATTTAATGTATAAATAAATTAAATTATAAAATGTTGATTTATGATAACATTTTATTTTTGAAATTAAATATTCAGTATGACCCTGGTTAGATTATTTTGCTGGGTGGTGAGCATCGGTTCCTTTAAATCAAGAGTTATAAATTTTGTTAAAAAAAAACTTTATTTACTATTAGTGAAACAATTTTGATACGTTTTGATTCTACGTGACATAATAAAATAGAAAGAAGGTGCAAAAGATAAAGAGGAGGAGTTTCTTCAAAAAAATAAAGAGGAGGTGAAGCAAACAACTAAGCACTCTCATTTGCAGTATCTCCATGAGTCTATATCTAATATAGAATTGAAAACTAAAATTAAAGAAAGAAAAAAACATTAGAAAGTTTTGCAGCATAGTTGGTCTCTATCGTCATCACCACCGATCAAATCTCCATCAAACCCTTTTCTTTTTCAAAATATAATATAAAAAATTAAAATAAAACTGACAAAAAAAGTGTCTCATCTGAGATATCCCAAAATAATTTGTGAAAAATCATTCACACATGTCAAGTGATGATTGATTTAAATTTTAATTATACAAATAAATTTAATAAAAATATTAGTTTTATATTGGGTTAGATATTCTCGTGAATATACCATTGAGAATGCTCTAACAAAGCCACTGTTAACTTTTTATACCAAAGGTTATGATGAAACTGTGGTAAGTCGTAAACAGTTGGATCTTGAATTTGGAGGAAACTCCTCAAACTCCGTCAGCTTGCAAAGTCCTTCTTTCATATGAGTATCTAGACTGGTTGTACAATGAGGTTTTGGACAGGCCTATGGCACCCAATGGGGAGGCTCATTGATATCACATGTGAGATTGGCACCCAAAACTTGGAACTGTTGATGTTATTGTCAGGAATGAATAGAGGTTTCAGAACTGTTGACCGCCACATTCAACATCTTGTACATGAGACTTAGTAGTTTTTGATGACTTTGGTAACGAATGGTAACGATGGTGTATTAATGATAAGAGGTGAGGATGATTATCGTGATCATTTCAGGACCACTGAAATTTGGAACCAACTAAGGCATTGTCAGGAGAAAAAGCAATGGAGTAAAATTATTTGGTTTTCTCATTGTGTTCTACAGTTTGCTTTTGTCGCTTAGCTGGCAATCAAGGATAGACTGTCTACTGGACGCCGGATGCATAGTTGGAGTCTGGTCAAAGGTTGTTTATTTTGTGGGGAGCCAGATGATATCACTTCTTCTTTGCTTGTCCTTATACCTTCACTTTATGGATGGTCGTGGTGGAAAACCTATTGGCCGCCGAGCCAAACTCAGATTGGGATATTACGGCGTCCATGCTAGTTTCTGGTACCTATGATGTACTCTCCTATATTCTCATTCACCTTGCATTTCAGGTAAACGGAGCTAGGCATAACCCATCTAGACCGGCGAATCAGCTTGCCAAGTTGATTGACAACACAATCAGGAATCAAATCACTTTTACAAACTATCAAGGAAGCCAAATTTGCAAGGGTTGATGCGTCGTTGGTTAGAAGGACACCCTACGTGACATATTGATTGCTCGTTTGACAAATTTTTGGGATTGTTTTTTTTTTCATTATTCTTTACAAATGATTAAACCTTGTACATATATTCTTTCTTGATGATTAATAAATTTTAACATTTCATCAATAAAAAAAAGTTATAGTCTCCAAAGTATTCACTTATCAATCAAAGGTACGATTGTTGATGGAATGGTGTTCATGCCGTCTAAGGTAACGTATATCCTTTTTACATTCCCTAAATAGAGACTCACTTTGCATATTTTATGCTCTTTGCTTAGAATATGAACTCATTTGATGCATGCCATTTTCTTTTCATAACGACATATATAAGGTGCGTTCTCATGTAATAATATACAACAATATCATATCTTGAGACTTCAGTTCATGTTGAATTGAGACAAACATCCTATAGCTACGTTTCGTATATTTTTATTGCCGTCGCTTGCCGCAGCGTTTGTTCGCCATGAACATGGCTTTACTATTGATCATCCTTGGAATTTTTGTCCATTTATACTTAGGAGGAAACATCTGCAAAATCAAACCAGAATTTTGGTTTGCAAAGTTACTTTCAAATCATGGAGTAACGCATTGGTTCATAATATTCGATTGGCTTTAGGGATATGAAATATAAGTTGTTCCTAATAGTTTTTTTCGCACATATTTGTCTGGTTAGCATAAAAAATCTACTTTTTGGGAAATTTGAGTCAACACGGTCTCTTCAACTTATTTTTTAAAGATATACAAAACGCTCCATCGTAAATGCAAGTCTATTCTTGGACATTGCCTCTAATATAACCTTATAAGCTAAACAATATAATCATTTCGCATCGTATGCATGCTCTATTTTCGAATATAATACATTTGATTTGATGCATCTCGTTTTGTTTTAGTAGCGATTAGCGAAGGTCTTCTTTATATATAACCTATGGTGCGTACATTGTAATATACATCCATCCTGAATCTCGAATAAACTCATCTTACGTGAAACAATGAACGTATATTATTATAGATAAAAAAGAACTCTATACTCATATTTCTTCATGCGTTCCCTTCCTTAATATATTCAACGCTATTACTAATAGCTTGACTAACTTGCACGAATGACTAGTTTTTTTTTATCCGTTTCCCTACATATATGAGATATATAATTTATCTAATTTTTTTTAAGACTCACGATATATAAATCACAACAATAAAAAAGAAAATCAGAGATTAAAAAAAAAACCAAGACACAATGAGATATTAATAGAAGATGAAGAGATGATACAGACAAAGGAACATTTAAACTGAAATACAATAAAAAAGGAGAACAACAATAATATTCATAGACAGAGATGAGGTATATGGAGAGAGGTCTCTAATAGCTATGATACCTCAAAATGAAAACCAAATAAACACACATACAATATTACTCAAAGGGATAGAGATAAATCAATGCCCCAGCTTTTAGATTTCCCTTCTTCTGTCTGGTCATCATCATCATCAATCTCGACGATCTTGTCATTCCCTACCTTTGAGATGAGATTTTCTTCGCTCAATACATTCTTTTGAGAATAGCAAACGCTAGAGAGATTGGTGGTTCGAGGAGGAGGTGGAAAAGGAGGAATGTTTCTAGGGATCATCGGGCGATTGTTGTTGTAAGAGGGTCTTGGTGCAAGTCCCACTGAAGAACCATTGGTACAAGTGGTCCCAGTGAAGAAGCGGGTAGGAGTCATGCGAGGGACTATGGCCACGTTGGTGAGACCACCACTGAACGATGGGTACAATCCGGTTCTTGTACGTTTGAGTACAGGTTCAAGAGTGATCCCAAGATGATTATCATTTGATAAAGCATCTTGTGAATACCCACCTAATAGCAAATGAGGCTTGTCTAGGTAAGGGCTCAAAAAGGAGAGTCCGGGAAAGTTTGCTTCCATCTCCTTACGCTTCTTGTCCCAGTCTCGCTCCTGTTTGTGTGCGTTCTGGTGGCCACCTAGGGCTTGAGAGGTTGAGAACCGTTTGTTGCAAAAGTGACAAGTGTAGATCTTATTTGATTTTGATGGGTAAAACTTCATGATCTCACTTCCTGTTCGGACAGGATCGGATCTGAAACTAGGGTTCTCACTTCTGGACATAGCCTCCTGAGGAGACCCTAGTCTCAGATTGTTGCTCTCTGCTGCTATCTCCTTGGACTCCTCCGTGGCCTCGATGACAACCGGTTGCGGTGTGGAAGAGGTTGAAGAAGACATAACAAAATCTTTTTCTTTAATTTTTTCAAGGATTCAGAAATGATCTTTATCTCTTTGTGCTATATTCGTAGAAGTGAGGACGCTATTTATTGAGAAAATAGTCTTAGTGTTCTTCAACTATTATGGTATAAAATCTTCAATGGTAAAATTAATCAATCTTTGAATTCATATATAAAAAAATTATGGTCGTCTCTTAAGGTATGTGATTCTACTCTGTCTTAAAATTGCATTCTTCTGTGAAACTGTGATTCCATATTTTTGAATTTTATGATCATTTTTTTCTCTCTTTTGTCTTCCAAAATGACATTTTATGTGAAATATGTACGAATCGATGTAAATTATATAAAATACTATATGGTTAAAATTTGTCATTTTTTAACCATCTTACTTTTACTAAAATTATCTTCCAAAGCTATATTTTTGTGAAAAATATACCACTATAATTTCCTCATCGAATATGTTGTATTTCGTGTGTGTAGTAGCAGTGTAATATATATATATCGATATACTATGAACCAATTTTAGTTTTAAATATAATATTTTGAAAACAACGTTTTTCAATTATCTTGATTTTTCTCTTTTGTATTTATGCCTACTTACGTAATATAGTACTGCCATAAATCCATTTACGAAAGTTTCTTTGACAGAAGAAAAATATTAATTAAGAAACTAACTAGTCAAAGTAACATCTTTCACTATAAGGAAGGATACTATTATTCTTCACTAAATTCATATGAAATATTTAATCACTTAAAATACAAGGAAACTGCGATGTAATATATGGAAAAGCTAAAGTGGAAGATGCTTCATAAACATTGTACTTAGACTGCTTGGCCTTAACCTGTTTGACTACAGTTGGTTCTTTGCAATGTGAAAAAAAATATTAGTATAAAAGATTGTGAGATTTTTATAATTAGTTTCTTGGTCGTAATCAACTTTTAATTTCTATGTTTAAAAGCAAAATGACAAATATGGTGCATGAACTAGGAAGAATAACAGCGTTACAGCTTTATCCCAAAAAGGTTTGAATACCTTTAGTGTCATCATCTTTTTTTTAAAGCCAGACTTCAGAACTATTGGTAATTGTATAGAAGATACATTCATGGATACTGATTTATTACTACACAATCTGAGTTTGTATCTATCCTTTTTCACAAAAACAGATCAGCATTATGAAATATCATTCTTCTCTTGGATAACACCAACATTATACTTTTCTCTTTTCCAAGTGATGTCTGTAAATAATAAAGATGAACAGCCAAGAAAAATATGTATAATTTTTTTTAATAACCTGTGTGTATCTGGCGGGCCGAGGCTCAACCGACTAGTCTTTTGGGGACCCGTTAACCAGCACCAGACAAATGAATTAATCCGAGTTCAGTTGATTTCAAATCCTGGAGACTTGACATATTTTCAAGTCAGCCGTACCATTCGACTACGCTTATGTGATTAATATGTATAAATTGAAAAAGCATATATATATAGAGAACACAATATGAATAGCCTTTAATTTTATTATTTTGGAGCATTGTGGAAACTAAAAACAAAATTTGGATAGGCTTTAAAGTTAAGAGGCATTTTATACCCCCGATTAATTATATAGAAGTTTTCATACCAGGGATCGATCGTAGTTAAATTCGCACCAAGAACGTGTTATTTCTGCTCCACACAAACATTAGTTAATATATATATTGCTGCACTAAGTATATATTTTCAATTTCAATTTATTCTATCTTCTTTTTAAACTAAGCTAGTATGAATAATCTGGAACACAGGTTAGGTATAAGAAATGAGAACGAGGTTTAACACACTGATAAGAGTAGATAACACCATAGTAGAAATTCAAACACTGAGACAGGACATGTAGTTTAAAGAAAACACAAACTTAAGACTCGTAAAGAGAATGTCTTGAGCCCATTCACGCAACAAACAAAAGGATAATAGAAACCCATTTTTCGAAACATTCTTAGTACTCCTCGCCTTCGTCATCCTCATCGTCACCGCCTTCGGCACCAACCTCCTCATAATCCTTCTCCAACGCCGCAAGGTCCTCACGAGCCTCTGAGAACTCTCCTTCCTCCATACCCTCACCGACATACCAGTGAACGAACGCACGTTTCGCGTACATGAGATCGAACTTGTGATCAATCCTCGAGAACACCTCAGCGACACTCGTCGAGTTGGAGATCATACACACAGCTCTCTGCACCTTAGCGAGATCTCCTCCTGGGACAACGGTCGGTGGCTGGTAGTTGATACCGCACTTGAACCCAGTCGGACACCAGTCAACGAACTGGATGGTACGTTTGGTCTTGATAGTTCCGACAGCCGCGTTCACGTCCTTGGGGACGACATCACCACGGTACATCAAACAGCAAGCCATGTATTTCCCGTGACGTGGGTCACACTTGGCCATCATGGAAGCTGGCTCGAAAGCGCTGTTGGTGATCTCAGCAACAGAGAGCTGCTCGTGGAAGGCCTTCTCAGCAGAGATCACTGGTGCGTAGGAGGAAAGCATGAAGTGGATTCTTGGGTATGGGACCAGATTGGTCTGGAACTCAGTGACATCCACGTTCAATGCACCATCGAACCTAAGAGAAGCAGTCAAGGAAGAGATAACCTGAAACAAAAATCAAGAAATTAACATTAAACATCAAGATTAGTGTTAAAAGAGTTGTTCTTGTGGGCTGGTGTTATAATACCTGAGAGACGAGACGGTTGAGGTTGGTGTAGGTTGGCCTCTCGATGTTTAGGGAACGTCTACAGATGTCGTAGATAGCTTCATTGTCGAGGAGGATAGAGACATCAGTGTGTTCCAAGAGCGAGTGAGTGGAGAGGACACTGTTGTAAGGCTCAACGACAGAGGTAGAGACCTGTGGAGATGGGTAAACAGTGAAACCAAGCTTGGATTTTTTCCCATAGTCCACAGAGAGTCTCTCAAGGAGGAGAGACCCCAGACCAGACCCAGTTCCTCCACCAACAGCGTTGAAGACGAGGAAGCCTTGGAGACCAGTGCAGTTATCAGCGAGCTTTCTGATTCGGTCCAAGCACAGATCAACAATCTCCTTCCCAACTGAGATTAACATTACCAAACCAAATCAGTATGATCAACACAAACCCCAACAACATTGAAAGCAACTCCTCAGCCCAAGCCCATGACCCACTTTTGGAGGCCCATGGGCTTGGGCTGAGGAATAGTTGGGCTTATGTTGATAGAGGCAAGGGATGAGAATCTCTTACTGGTGTAATGGCCACGGGCGAAGTTGTTAGCTGCGTCTTCTTTACCGCTGATGAGCTGCTCAGGGTGGAAGAGCTGACGGTAAGTACCGGTTCTGACCTCGTCGATCACGGTGGGCTCAAGGTCGACGAAGACGGCGCGTGGGACGTGCTTCCCCGCGCCGGTTTCGCTGAAGAAGGTGTTGAAAGCGTCGTCACCTCCGCCAACGGTCTTGTCACTCGGCATCTGGCCATCAGGCTGTAACAATTCCAAATCGCAAAAACAACAAATCAGTTACACAATCAATAGAATCAACAGATCTAATCAATGAAGAAACGAGAGGATCCCAACGGATCTGGCATCAGCCATAGCAGTCAAACGCAGATCTATACGAGTCCACGTTCTAATAAGAGATCTAATTCAACGGATCTTGAATCAACAACACAGATCTAAACACTTAGGTAGAGTAGATCTGGAGATCGCTAAGATACAATGTAAAATGTAGCTTATACGTCAGATCTGATCAAATCAAACACAGATCTACAAGATTTTCTCAACGAACGAATCTTTTCGAAATGGAGATACGGATCTTGAAATCAGCCACAGAGATCGATACGAACCTGAATGCCATGTTCAAGGCAGTAAAGCTCCCAGCAGGCGTTTCCGACTTGGATACCAGCTTGACCGATGTGGATCGAGATGCACTCCCTCATTTTCGTTTTTCGGAGAAGAAAGATTCGCGAGGAGGAAGAAGAGACGCGAGGGCGTGTATGAAGACGCTCTCCTTAAGGTGGATCTAGATCTGGCTTTTTTTCGAATTCTTGTTTTTGCGGATGAAGGTTTAAAGGTTTATTTATATCGGAATCACAACTGGTAACCCTTGAATTGCGGAAAGAGACGGGTGTACGTGCGCTCTCGTCTCTTTGTTTTTTTTTTTTTGAAATTCGAAATCACCTTGAATTGCGGGAAGGAGCATCTTAACCGGAATTTAACCGGATTTGACCAAAAACGAAAAGGGAAAGAGTTATGGAATTGCATATTACTCCTCATTCTGTTATTTCTAAACATTAAACACCATTGATTTGTTTTTTCGCCGATTAAGCCCTCTAGATATTGACAATTTCAAAGCCCAATATCGAACTTTTAAGCCCAATATTGACCACAAAAAAACAGACGCCCCTGTTACCTTACCATTGAGTTTTGTTTAAATGATTTGTTAGAAACCGTAGTGTTCTTATTTGACTAGTGTCATTAATCATTATGATTATGAAAATTACTTTACAGATGATTTCTTTAAAACCACATTTTCAGCCAGCGATGCAACAATTAACATGCAAATTTAAGCACTACCCTTACGGCTCCCTAAACGATCTCAAAGACTCTTTGGAATAAGTAAATTCTTAAGCAAAACATTTAAATGTCGAGTAGAACATAATAACGACAAAAAGCTTAAAACATCATTGTCTGCAAGAAATGAAGAGGAACGAGAGTTCTCTATGAAAATTTCGATTATGAAACCAACCATAACGAAACAACAGAGTATTTCTTAGACCTTGAAACCACGACTCTTTCGCTTTCCTCTAGCCTTCTCAAACTTCCTTCCCTTAGACCTAACATAGGGCTTGGAGTGACTGTGTGGCACACCAGGAGCTAGACCAAAGTGCTTCACTGCTTCACGTGAGTTCTTTGGTCCTCTAAGTAGAACCTGTCACAACACATAAACATAAGCTTAATTTTTCAAATAGAAACGCATATCCAGATAAAGGTGATTTATTTTCAAATGACTCACCGTGTTCTGTCCCAATGGAGCAACGAGAGCAAGCTGGTCAAAGGTCAAGCACTCTCCACCAGCTTTCTCAATCCTAGCCCTAGCCCTCTCCGTAAACCTCAAGGCAGTAACCTTCATTGCAGGGATCTCGTGCACTCTCAAATCATCAGTAATAGTCCCAACCAACACAGCAATCTTACCATCCTATAGTAAGAGAAAAAAACCAAATGATTTACTCTTATCCAGACAAACAAAGCCTGATTAGAATGTGTCTCAAAAGGAAACGAACCTTGCCCTTCATGAACTCAACGAGCTTGGAGAGAGAAAGAGGAGCCTTGTTGACTTTACTCATGAAAAGCCTCTTAAGGATCACTGCATCGAACTTGCTTCCGGTTCTCCTAACCAAAAACCGGTACAGCTACAGAAAGGAGAAAATCTCATTAAACCAATCTGACATTACGATCCAGCCTACCAATCATTGAGACAGTAGATTCATAAGAATATATCCATTTTATTTACCTTGACGAGAAGCTTGAGGTAGACATCATCGGACTTCGGAGCTGTCCTTTTGGTCTTCTTGCTCTTACCTCCCGCGATAAGATCGATACCCTACAAACAACGAGAAAACTAAAGAATCAAGCATCTCCAGATTTATTCCTCAACTATAAGCTATAGCGCAGATCAATAAGCTAAGTAACATTGCAGACACCTAATCGAAACGAAGAAACCTAAGCTAGAAGTAGAACCAACAGATCAATCTCGTAGCAAACTCATAAGAGAATATATTAAGCGGCGGAGATCGGTACGTACCATTGCGTGAGCTGTCGAGTGTCTGTCTGCTACGGAGGATGAGGAAAATGAAATTAGGGTTTATGAATTTATAGGAATAAGCTCGCTCGTATCTTAGGTTTCATGACGTCATCTTCGCTTTAGGCCTTCTTTGGGCCCAAACAAGAGGCCCATTTATATGATAGATCACTTTAATCGGGTTTTTTAAATCGTCATTTTAATTGGGTTTTATTTATTTTTTTGGTCGAAAGAATTGGTTTGTTTTTTTTCTTGTCTGAATATCAAAGTTCTTCTGGGTTCTCATTGTTTGACGACCCTCCTTCATCCTCAATTCCATCTTTCCCACACTTTCTCGGGAAAATTCAAAGCAGAAAATCTTTAATTCCATCGGTACCTAAACACGACCCATTATTCCACTCCTGCTTTGGAACGAAACCCTTGTACCAAGTTTCGATTTTGGTTAAAAAAAAAATTAAGATCTGAGAGAGAAGACGATGATGACGAGTATGGAAGGGATGATAGAGAAAGGAGTGTTGGATGATATCATCAGAAGATTGCTAGAAGGCAGAGGAGGCAAACAGGTTCAGCTATCAGAGTGCGACATTCGTCAACTCTGCTCCAACGCTCGTCAAATCTTCCTCTCTCAGCCCAATCTCCTCGAGCTCCACGCCCCAATCCGCATCTGCGGTAATCTCTCTCTTTCTCCCACGGTGAAATTGCTTAATTGGGTGTGAACACAACAAATTTAGGGATTTGAGCATCTGGGTATTGTAATTGGCGGTGAATGTAGCAAACTTTAGGGATTTGATCATCTGGGTATTCTAATTGGGGGTGTATGTAACAAAATTTACGGATTTGAGCATCTGGGTATTGTAATTGGATGTGAAAAGTAGCAAACTTTAGGGATTTGAGCATCTGGGTAATATAATTGTGCGTGAAAGTAGAAAACTTTAGGGATTTGAGCATCAGGGTATTCTAATTGGGAGTGAATGTAGCAAAATTTAGGGTTTCTCTGTGAATTTGAGGTTGATCATGGAGGTGAATGTAGCAAAACTTTAGGGTTCTCTGTAAATTGAGGTTAATTTTGATACTTGGGGTGAAAGTAACAAACTTTAGGGTTTCTATGTGAATTTGTGATCAGGTGATATCCATGGCCAGTATCAAGATCTTCTTCGACTATTCGAATACGGAGGCTACCCTCCTTCAGCGACCTATCTCTTCCTAGGCGACTACGTTGACAGAGGCAAGCAGAGTCTCGAGACCATATGTCTACTCCTCGCTTACAAGATCCGTTACCCGTCCAAGATATATCTCCTGAGAGGCAACCACGAGGACGCTAAGATCAACAGAATCTACGGATTCTACGACGAGTGCAAGCGTAGATTCAACGTACGTCTCTGGAAGATCTTCACCGATTGCTTCAACTCTTTGCCCGTGGCAGCACTCATTGACGACAAGATCTTGTGTATGCACGGAGGGTTGTCGCCGGAGCTGGAGAATTTGAATCAGATTCGAGAGATTGAGAGGCCTACTGAGATTCCAGACAACGGTCTTCTTTGTGATTTGCTTTGGTCTGATCCTGACCAGAAGAGGGAAGGATGGTCTGATAGTGATCGAGGCATCTCTTGTACTTTTGGAGCTGATAAAGTCGATGAGTTTTTGGATAAGAATGATCTTGACCTTATCTGCCGTGGCCATCAGGTAAAAAGCTAAGATGTGTTTTTTGTTGTAAATGTAGAGACTTTTTAGTGGAGACGTGTGATGGGTTTTGTGTGTTGCAGGTAGTGGAAGATGGGTATGAGTTTTTTGCGAACAGGAGGTTAGTTACGATATTCTCAGCTCCAAACTATGGTGGGGAGTTTGATAACGCTGGTGCATTATTGAGTGTGGACGAGTCTCTTGTTTGCTCTTTCGAGATTATGAAACCGGCTCCAGCTTCTAGTAGTCATCCTCTCAAGAAGGTTCGTTTCTACCAATAAAATGTACATTCAGGCCTATGTTGTAACACAGTTTCTTCAGAATCTTTGCAACAGAACCCTAGGTTTCATCAGTGTGAGATTGTGATGTCCATAATCTTAAGCAGTAAGAGCATCATTGTGATTTACCCTTAACTATCTTTGATATGTTTCTCTTTATCAGGTACCTAAAATGGGGAAGTCTTGAAGTCTAGCCTTCTCTCTCAAGATAAGGGTTTGACAGCTCAAGCTAGGCTCAAGATTTGAACTTCCACTATCACTTAGTTTGTGTGTTCAGTTATGGGTTGAATGCATTGAAGAACCCAAATGGTCCCTTATCATCAAACAACTTCTGTAAAAAAAAAAAGTGAGAAAGCAAAAAACACACACTTAGTTTTCTGTGTGTAGATGCAGAATGATCTGTCTTCTGCTTCTGGATAGTCTCCTTTACTTTCTTCTTTTAACCCTTTTAGTTTAAGTTAGAGTGCCTCTCTCAGATTTTTATTTCTTGCTCTTGTTTGATGAACCCTGTTGAATATCATCAAGGTACCACATTTCTTCAACTTTTAGCTCTAATGTTCTTCTCCAGATTGAAAGGGTTAACAGTATCAAAGATAGTTTTGAAGTGTGGAAAAAGCTTAACTAATGGCTTTTGCAACTACTGCCGTAAAATGTCATTCCATAATCTTACTCAGCTTGTTCATTGGTGAAAAAGAAATCAACTTTGAACTATTCTTCTTCTATTCGGAAAGAACCATTAATCTTATCATTCAATAGTCAAAAGCATATAAAAATTCATTCTCTTTTGAACATTTTTCTTTACAACCCTGAAGAAAAGAAAGAAGAATAGACATGAACTAAGCAAAGGCTTTCATTATGGCACCACTCTGATCTCAAGACAAAGAGAATGACAATGTTCCGAACTAACCATATGAAACTGATTTGGCTTCACGGATCGTTGAACAATCCTCAAAGCAACTTGACGCCAGCTTCCCTGACAGAATCGATCACAGCCTTGACTTTACCATGATACATCTGCTCTTTCTTCATGTGAATGGTAACAGCTGGAATGTCTTTCATCAAGAGCCTTTCTCCAAGGAGTTTACCGATCTTTGCAGCAGCAGCCACGTCGCGTGTGACCCCCATTGTTTCCCTCAATGCTTTTTCCTGTGAGCTAGCTGAGCAAGCCACGGTGGCTGTTGGTGAGTGGATGACTTGGGCGTGAACAAACTTATTCGTGAAGTGCAACTTCAAGACGTAAGGTTTGAGGTAGTCGAAGAGCCGCGGTGGTCTCACTGCCGGTGGAATTACCATCTTTCTCTCCCTTTTACTCTCTGAAACTCTGCAAGGAGAGTCAAAGTGTAAACACTTCAAAAGATAAAAATCAAAGAAAACTCTAATTTTCACTAAGCATTATTAACACAACACAAGACAAAGGCTAACACCTGGAATACACGTAAATGATGCAAGCCAAGAGTAACACGAAAACTGCATTACAGTGAAGTGGAATAGAGCAAAATTTACATGACCAGAGGCAGCAAGTGCAGTTAATAAGAGTTGAATATTCCATTTTAAGCTAAATCTTCACATATCAGACAAAGACAAATGTGTGATGCGACACTCCTGTATAAATATAATTCGACTGCTTGTTTGTAGCACCAAAACCAAACCTAGAAGAATCAACATCATACGTTTTAACTCTCCACTCCTTTCAGACATTTCATCGAACAGTTGGTGGATATCAGTTTGTGACTAAACCATTATCATTAACAAAAAAAACCATTCCTTTCTCATCGAACAAGATCAGTACAACATTGTCCATGTGACAATCATGACAGAGACAGAACATTGAACAATTGAAACCAATCAAGACTAAACTAAAATGCAGTGAGCAATTTGTTCCAGATTCCAAAGGGTTGAAGCTCGAAAACTAATCTACGGTAAAGACCTTCCAAGAGAACACTTCCAATGTTCTAGACACTGAACCCAGAATTAGCGTACCTGGAAAAATAGGAAGCGACGGAGTCCGGCGAAGGAGAGAAGGAAACAAATGCCGACGAGGACGAGATATTGGGTTTTGATGACAGAAGTATAATGAGCCCATTATCGGCCCATTTAGACTGGAATTTTTGGTAGTGAGCCCATTGTTTCTTTCTAATTGAGTTGGGGTCATATTATATACTAGGTTTGAGTATTTCAAGTTTTCAACTAATCTGCATATTTTTTTTAAGTAATTTTGATTATGTTTCAACAGCTAAACCAACTACATAGCAAACAATCAGGCTTCATCATGAATCGTTTGTCTGATTGTTAGTCACAAAAATCAACTACATTAATGTAGTTTATTAGTTTCATCATTTATAACAAAATTATGTTAATTGTTACATTGTGGAATACTTAAGTACTATATTTAAGTAAATTGCCATTTTTTTTTTTGGGCTCAGCAAGTACTTTCCAATTTTTCATTGATTCTACATTACAACAGTTTATCAAACTCAATCATGTACATAGGTCACAACTTAGCCATTCCATTTACTTATCTAGGATAAAACACCAACCTGACATCATTTAACGTGGAGAAGCATGTTTTTGATATCGTTAGAAACATGTTTGACACTCGGTCTATCTTCCTCACTATTGAACAATGTAAACGAGTTGTTTGGAGGATTACAAATCAAAGACAATGTTCATAACTTCAGATATTCATTCAAAGAGATTTTCACAGTATTCATTCTTATTTTTCGTTTTTTTTCTATTATACAAGAATCCGTTATAAAGTTGTACCCTCCAGTGTNTTTCATAAACCAGAGTGGCCGTTACCTCATCGCCATTCGAATATTCAATGGCTGAGGATTTTATGAGAGGCAGCCTTCCATTTATATGTACTCTCATCCGTGCAGCTAGTTTGGTGATTTCCGAGGACTCAAAAGTACCAATATCCTCACCGATACTGCGGATGGTCTCCTCGGTCCAAAGATGGATAGGGATTCCTTGGACTTTGATCCAGAACGGGATCATAGAAGGGAAGCTAGGTGAGATGGTAGGTTCCCAGCGTTGGAGGATAATCATCCAGTGAGCAAAGTGGTAAGGTTGTTTATCAAGAACCGTCTGTAGGTCCGATTCCAGTTCAAACTGGAACTGGAACATCCCCAGGCCTAGATCTGAGCCCACCGGCGGCAAGTCAGTCTTCCAGTGGTCTATGAAGAAGGGGATTAGAGACCACACCTTTTGAACAGATGGATTAGTTACACGGCCAATGAGAGTAAGTGAGTGCTTGCGCACTAGATCTGGTTCTGCAGGGGCAACAGCTTTTACTCGAGCCTTGCGGGGAGCCGGGATATGCTCCAGTGCTACAGCCTTCCCCTTCGCAGCTGAAGAGAGGCGTCTATGCATTTTGAGGGAGATTATTGATATAGGTGACTTTGTTGTGAGATGAGAGATTCCTAGAGGCCACACTTCTGAAAACGTTCGATGAGGGCTTCCGAATAGTAAGAAAAGGTCGCCAGTAACCACTGACTAAAGATTAAGTTGTCGGAAACATCGTAGCTTTGTCTAGGGAGAGATAGAGCCTCAGCGTCTATTCCAGGCTTGCGAGAGCAGAAGTGAAACCACTCCAAGATTCATCAGAAGAGTTGGAGACGGCGAGGGAGGTGGCGTAGGCCGGAGCAGGCGGTCCCTCCGACCCGGTTTCGGGGGAAGAACCCGGTGGGTATTTTCTCAGTGCGGGGAATATCCAGCAGATTCTTCCGAATGTGGTACTAATTTGAAAAGATTCTTGATCGTGCAGAGGAGTATAGCCAAAACCGGAAAGTAACTATTGGGTAAAGCGGGTGAGTGTCGAAAGTCAACACTCTAAGGACCTCTCTCGAAGAAAGCGTCTGGGAGAGAAATTTTTTCTTCTTAATAGCGTCTTGTTTTATTCTTAGTTTGATTATCTTATGATATTAATAGTGAAATAAATATATAATTTGTAAATGAAATAATAAAAATTAGTAAAAATAATAAAATAGTGAAAGTTTAAGGTATTTTTAATTGTAAATAAATTAAATACTTAAAATATATTTTTATTATTTTATTTATTTCTTGAATTTTAGGGACTAATAAGTGTGAGAAGGGTTAGATAGTACATAATTAGAAATTGTTGGAACAAATTGCAATCATCTAAAAGAAAAAAGGATTTAAAATACAAAAAAAAATATGAGGACACATGTCAACAAACCCCCTTCCACATGTCATAAGAAGGGAAAAGCCAACTTTATATATATAGATTAAGCCACAAATTGTGGATAGTTGATATCTTGCATATTTGCATTGTTTTAAGCTTCCATTTTGTACATAATGATCATATAGATTAGGGGTTTAGCATCTTTAGGATCCATTTTGCATTCATATGTCTTAATCAGGTAATGGAGTATCCTATAGAGCAATCAGAGGTGTTTAGAAGCATTGTGATCCAAAAAGAGATGAAGAATGGAGATTGATCAATCATAAGGCGATCGACGCGGATAGCAGCACCCCGAGTCCACTGACCCGCGTCACCGAAAGATCAACTCGAGAAGCCACGCGGGGTCGAGTACCCGCTCGCACGGGCTAGAAGAATCATCGAGGTCCGACGCGGGGAAGGCGATGCGGGTGATCCCCATCTTCCCCTACCCGCGTTGCCGAAGTGTTTGTCGAGGAGTCACGCGGGTGAAGCAGCGCGGGATCACTCACCCGCTCGTACGAAGAAAGAGCATCGTCGAAGGTCCAACGCGGGGAGGATGACGCGGGTTGGTGTCGATCGTCTCAACCCGCGTCACGAAGAGAAGGAATCGATAGAGTCACGCGGGACGGAGCCACGCGGGATCGCCTACCCGTGCGCATGACGGAGAAGTCTCGACGATAATCCGACGCGGGTTGGCTGACGCGGGATGTGCCCGTCCATTCCTACCCGCGTCGACGCGTTATCTAGTCGAAATGTTAATGTTTTTTAAGGGCTTTTAAGACTTTTTAATGAAAACCATTAGATTTTTCAAAGACATATAAATACTCTTGTAATCCTAAAGTCAGGAGATCTTGTTTTTTTCTATTGAATCAAAAAGAACTTTTAGGTGAAAGATCTTATCTTGATCATTTTCTCTTGTGATTGCTTGATATTTGGGATCACTAATCATGATTAGCACCAAATCATCATTGATTCTTGGGCTCATCATGAAGAGTAGTGAGTAGTCATCTTTGGATTCATGGGTTAGGGAGACTAAGGGTGATTCAGCTAGATCTAAGGTGTTTTAGTATAGATCCATCTTGTTCCTTGCTAGTAGAGTGCTTTTAATGCAACTCTAGGGTTGGCCTCTCTAAAGTTGAGCTCTAGGCATTTCATGCCTGAAAGGTGTTTGATGAAATGCCTGAACCAACTCTCCTAAGCTTTTAACATTATTTACCAAAGAGATTTGTTGTTAAAGCTGTTAAGATGGCTAGTATACTTGAGATTAATGATTACTTAGATAACATTCAACCAAAGAGATTTGATGTTTGAGTTATCTTAGTAAATGAACATTCATCTAGAGATAGAGTTTGTTTAAGATGGTGTCTAGGTTTAAGGTAGATAGATTGATTGAAAGTTAACACCTTTAGATTGAAACTTGATCACCCAAGGTCAATTCCTTTAGCCCATGAGTTCTCTTATCTCATAAGAAAGAAAGTTTTGTCTTTTATTGCAATTTAGTAGCATTCTAGTTCAAAAATCATCTCACCAATTGATAGCACTTATATTAAGCATGATCTTGCATTCCCTTTGCTTTAGAATCACTTAGAACTGGTTTNTATCGTGTGTTTTTTTTTTAAATTGTTTTACATTTTTTCCTTTCTAAAACATTATGTGATTACCTTATTTTTTTTAAATCTTTTTCTATTGAACTTTTTAAAAATGGTTTTAATTTAGGTTTAATTTGATTAAGAAAATGTTAGTTTTGAGATTAAGAAAAATATTATATTATAGAGACAACTTAGTGATGGTTTTATACCATAGGGACAACTATGTTGTTCTTTTGTTTCATTTTGACAATTTTCTCTTCTTTTTTTTTTTTTGTCAATAGGAGATTAAAAAGGGATTCAGAGTAAACACTCTTCTTGACCTTTTGACTATAGACGTACCACGTCTATTACGGTCTTATCATATACTCTCTCTGTTCTTGAAAGTAATATTTTTTAGATTTATTTTTTGTTCCAAAATGATAGATTTTCTAAAATTTTAAGGTACTTTTAGTAGTTAATGTTGAAAAATTTTATACTTTTAAGAAACATTAATTAAAAATATTTGAATTGGTTGAATACTATTGGTTGATATTTATTGGAAAATGTATAGTAAAATAAATAATAAATTCAATTGTAAAAAGTTAATTGTTTTCTTAATATGCGTGAATACTCTAGAAAATCGTTCTTTCGGGAACAGAGGGAGTAGTTTTTTAACCCCTATTTTTTCCTTTATTTGATTCTCGAATCTGAGAACAAATGGCCAACCAAAGATTCCCAAGGATATAAAATAGAATCATTTAAAAGCCTTATCATATCAATTTATTTTCTCAAAGAACTTATCGTATCAAATTTTAATGATAAGCCCCTATGAGTTTGTTTACTCAATGTATCCATCATTCTAAATTTGTTAAAAATAAATAATATTTTAATTTAAAAGCACTCAAAATAAATAAATTTATTATAATTTAATTATTTGGAATTAAAATAGAGATATATAATCTGTAAAATTCGAATACAACCATTTATGTCAAATTTGTCTACTAGAATTTTGAATATTTATACACCAAAAAGAATTTTGAATATTTTTATTAATTTCCCATGTTTAAGTTTTTTCGTTTTTATGAGGTGTGCAATATATATGATTGTATAATCAAGTAAACATGCATCAAACGATTATTATTACTTGTTTTGAGCTTTAGAAAATGTGAAAGGGCAATGCAAATATAACCTTTTAATTCCTTCAAGAGTCGGACGAAAGAAACAAACAGAATCAATATATAGACCAATATCCAAGTTCCTATCGTTAATATGAGTTGTATATATCAAAGAAATTGGCTCTCATTTAATTCTATAATTTAACTCTATCTATTATAAAAGGCCACGTCTATATATAGTTTGTTCTTTTGTCACTCTCTCACATTGTATATATTGTAAGTGATACTTTATAAACTGACAGACAAGCAACAATATCCGTATCAAGAAGATTCGTACTTACGCATATATTATTTTGCATGCATGATTCAGTCACATCTTCTAGATGAACTCGAACCACATATTTTCTGTTCAGCGATTCTATTTTCGTCAGTGGTAGCATCATAATATTCATCAACTATTACTAGTATATGTGAAATCGTTAGTGACATTGCTATAATATATAGTATTAAATGAATAAAAGCATAACTTCTTATCTGAAAATGAAATTTGAGATAGTGGTGGGAAACTGAGAATATATGCTGCCTGTTATACGGATATTCCTTGCATAATTATGTATCAATACGTGCATACTAAAAATAATGTGTGTATGTATGTATCTTTTATACAATAAAACACAAGTCAATCAACAATTCTCTGAGTGACATGTCTCATTTACAGTTTTTTTCTTAAATTAACTTTTTTTTTGTTTTAAAGATTAATTAAAAAAATTGATTTTCAGCAATTGTTTAATCATAAACACAAAAAAAACTCTGTAACCGTAAAACCTTTTTCAATTTTAATTTTTTGAAACTGTAAAATTTAAAAATCCCTAGATTTTCTCAAATCACCACGTTCAAAAGTGAACATATCTTCTACAACTCCTAAATCATGGCACGTTTCAAACGGTTTCTTACTTATATATATAACTTTCAATCAAAATTTTGTTTTTTTTTTATTTGCTCTCTTTTTCCACAGTTTCATCTCCTTCGTCGATTTGTTTTTTTTTTTCTTTTGGGTTCTAAACCTCGCAAAAGAAAATTTATGTTTTGATCCAGAATTCTATTCTTCCCAACGTAATACTCTCTTTTTTTAATTTTTGCATGATTCACATTAAAACATACCAGTCGAGTTTTATCCTGGGTCAGAGCTTTAGTTCTTCCAAAAAAAAGGGAAATCAAAAACATTGTCAAGGTATAGTAAGTATATATGACTGTATTAATTATGTAACTTATATTTGAGATAGATTACTCTTTTCTTTTTCTTTGACAGAAAAGGTTCAACTATTTACAAACAGGTGTTTCTTTTGTTAATGGTTTGGATGTGTATATAGAATCTCCAAGCACCAGACATTAACTGGATTTGAAATACTAACGTGAGTATTTGGCATTTTCTTTCCGTTAACCATAACTTTTTTGGTGTTTTAAAGCTTTGTCTGCAAATAATTTAGGTTAAATATGGTTATAGAGAAAAAGAAAAGCTAGGTCATTTTACCAATGAGGTACATGAAGGTGGTATATAGGTGCTGCGGTGGGAATTACCGAACGAGATTAAGGTCCATTGTTAAAAGATGTAATTTTAGTTAATTATAACTGCAAGCTGTTATAATTTCCTTCGTAAAATATTTTTAATTTCAGGTTTTTGGTAGAACAAGTATATTTTTTGGCTAAAGCAAATACCACGTTGATGTTGATTATATTTCCCGATGCATAGCATCGGGCATAATACTAGTATATGATAAAACTGACTTCCACCATGTTTTTTTTGTAACTTAACCTTCCACCATATTATTCTGATTTTTTCTACGACTAAGCATGCATGGTATATATGTAGTCACTAGTCGAATAAACAAAAATATACATTACGTTATAGTAATGTACGCACACGAGTACGCATTTAGTTAGCCAATGTATATAGTTGTAACTTTTATATGCTCTATAAGATTATGATTCAACATTCACACACACATGCATATGCCAGAAGTAGAAAATAAAAGTGTGACTAAAATGATATTTTTAGAGATTATGATTGTACCGACCAAAAAAAACGTCCTATGACAAGCCCAAAAGGTCAAAGCAGTCGTGTCCGTGTCCCAATACTCGATCTCGAGTGGTCCAAGTTAACGAGAGATAGATATACGTAGAGGTCTGCTGCCATGAAGCTTCCTATTAATTTGCAAAATACTAATATATTTCAGAAAAGTTACACCTAGATTAATTGTTTTTATAGGTAGTGAAATTTTTATATGGGAAATTGCACTACCAAACAAATTATAATTCACTATCTAGCTAAAAAATAAGTTGACCATAATATTCAATATATTTTCTATCTGCCAAAATACCTCTTAAAACTACCGATGAAATCGTTTACTATTTTTTCTCGTATCTACTATTTGTTTTTTTTCTTCCTCTCGGATCAATTATTCCCACAACCATGTCTTTGATCTCATACTTTTCATTTTGAATCATATAACACAGACTGGATCTATCGTTGTACCAATGTTGATTTTAGTTGTTATTTAGTGTAACTATTTATGTAAGGTTACTATACTATTTGGATATAGTCTTCTATTTTTTGGATATTGATTGCATCTAAAATGCTATAAATATATATTATAGTTTATATTTGGGTTTAGGGGTTTAGTGATTAGGATTTTGGGTTTATTATTTAAGGATTGGGATCAGGGTATGAATAACATTTAGTATTCATTGGTTTTGGATCGAATTGGAGTACTATACTACTTGGACAATATGGAATAGAACAATCAGAGACTTTCAAAATATATTTTCAGATGTTGATTTTATCTGAACTACTATAAATAAATAAATAAATATATATATATATATATATATATATTAATTTATGTTTGGGTTTAGGGTTTAGGGTTTAGTATTTAAGGGTTGGGATTAGGGTAACATTTAGTATTCATAGGTTGTGGATCAGACTGGAGTCCTATACTATTTCGCCGATGTGGAATATAACATTTAATTTTTTTCAAAATATGTATTGTTTCATATAGCATAGATCCGTGTCATCCTTATCTGACACCAACAATTTTTAGTCATCTATTTTATTTCCTATAGTCCATATGTATGTGGTAAATAAGTGTATGATTTGGATAGATCAAGTGATGTAATAGTAAATATGGGGCTTTAATCCTATCCATACCTACAATCGCAATGTCATCTGCTTTCTTTCTCTTTATCTGCTACTTGAAAAGAACCAGGACATAACCGGATGAAATGGAAGTAAAATGTTAGTAGCTTAATTATGTCAAAATCAATGCCAAATTCTTAATTTTCATTTAAAATTTGGTTATTCAGCAAATTAACCTTTTTATATTATAAAATCACGTTAATTGGACCTATACCTACCACCAGGGGCGGATCTATAAATTTAGTTAGACTGTGGCACATAAATATTTAACTATAATTGATGAAATAATTAATATAATATATTTATTATATATGTGAAATATAATATTAAAAATAACAATAAACTGAAATATTTTATGACATTAAAACCATAAAACTCTATAAGAAATTAAGAATCTCTAAATGATTTTGATCCAAAAGAATTGAAGTAAATTATCTAAATTAGCTTTTCGATGTTAATACACACTGTTTTTAAATTATATTTCCACTGTTACTTTAAAATGTTATATTTGCAAGAGATAAATAATGAAAAAAAATATTAAAAGATGGTGTATAAACTTATTTATGATGAAGAAATAATTTTTATAAATAAGATATTTTGCTTTGATTATCACTAAAAGTGTAAAATAAAGAAGTCTTTTTCCAGAGAAACTTTTTTAGAAAGGAATCACTATAATTCATTGAGAACTAGGTGTTTTCCTACACCATGTGCAGTAATTGTTTNGATATTGGGTTTTGATGACAGAAGTATAATGAGCCCATTATCGGCCCATTTAGACTGGAATTTTTGGTAGTGAGCCCATTGTTTCTTTCTAATTGAGTTGGGGTCATATTATATACTAGGTTTGAGTATTTCAAGTTTTCAACTAATCTGCATATTTTTTTTAAGTAATTTTGATTATGTTTCAACAGCTAAACCAACTACATAGCAAACAATCAGGCTTCATCATGAATCGTTTGTCTGATTGTTAGTCACAAAAATCAACTACATTAATGTAGTTTATTAGTTTCATCATTTATAACAAAATTATGTTAATTGTTACATTGTGGAATACTTAAGTACTATATTTAAGTAAATTGCCATTTTTTTTTTTGGGCTCAGCAAGTACTTTCCAATTTTTCATTGATTCTACATTACAACAGTTTATCAAACTCAATCATGTACATAGGTCACAACTTAGCCATTCCATTTACTTATCTAGGATAAAACACCAACCTGACATCATTTAACGTGGAGAAGCATGTTTTTGATATCGTTAGAAACATGTTTGACACTCGGTCTATCTTCCTCACTATTGAACAATGTAAACGAGTTGTTTGGAGGATTACAAATCAAAGACAATGTTCATAACTTCAGATATTCATTCAAAGAGATTTTCACAGTATTCATTCTTATTTTTCGTTTTTTTTCTATTATACAAGAATCCGTTATAAAGTTGTACCCTCCAGTGTTCCCCTTTTTTTCTGTCTCCACAAGGACATGACAACATTACTTGCGTAATAAAACTGTGACTTTTATTTGATTTTCTCACTTTTTGAATCTCTATTATTAAACTGTTAACTTGTTGACCAAAAAAAAACTGTTAACTGAGGAAAAAAACAGATTCACAGAAGTATGAGTTAATGGCAGTGAGAGTGAAAGAGAGAAAGTCCTCCGCTTTCTCAGGGAACTGAACCTATTCTTCTTTTTAACCTACGCACAATCTACACGCTTGCATTCATTTTTATATCAATGACGTAAGCAACTGATTGTCTTTCTATGATACTAGTATATATATTTCTTTTTTGAAAAGGATAATACTAGTAGAGTTATTCTTGGATTCACCCCCTAGGGTGAACCTCTAGATTCACCGGCCAATAGGATTTCATTATTTCAAATTCGATATCTTTTAAAAAAGGAAACAAAATATTATCAAGTTATATTATGTTTTTAAAATAAAAAAGTAAAAAAAAAAATAGCAGCTACAGAAAAAATAATTTAAAAAATATTTTTAACGTCGTCAGCAAAATACTAAACCCTAAATCCTAATCCCTAAACCCTAAATCCTAATCCCTAAACCCTAAATTTTAATCCCTAAACCCTAAATCCTAAACCCTAAATCCTTGGGTAAACCCTAAACTCTTGGATAAACTCTAAACCTTTGGGTAAACCCTAAACCCTTGGATAAATCCTAAACTCTAAATAAAAACACTAAACCCTAAACTCTAAACCCTAAATCCTAAACCCTAAACCCTTGAGTGTTTTCATATTTAGTGATTTTGATTTAGAGTTTAAGATTTATCTTAGAGTTTAAGATTTATCCTAGAGTTTAAGGTTTACCCAAGGGTTTAGGGTTTAGGATTTAGGGTTTATGGATTAGGATTTAGGATTTAATGTTTTGCTGACGACGTTAAAAATATTTTTTTTGTAATTATTACTATTTTTTTATTTATTTTTTTTACCTTTTAATTTTAAAAAGACAATATAATTTGACAATATTTTGTTTCTTTAATTTTTTAAAAGATACCGAATATGAAATAACACAATCCTATTGGTTGGTGAACCTAGAGGTGAACACAAAAATAATTCATACTAGTATACTACTACACTCTCCATTCTCTCTTTTCCGATAAAATAAAAATAAAACAAGGTTACAAAATATATATTTCGTTTATACATATAAATAAGAAAACAGATTTTGCCTCTCAGAGTTAACAGCAGTCTTGAAACTCGAATATTCCGATCATAGTAAAATAAGTTCCCCTGATGAGTAACTGAAAAAAGATACTTTTTTAAATCAAAGTTTCAATAAAATTTCATTTAGTTCAATAATGTATCTTAAACTTTTATACCAAGTGTATTTTATAGTTAACTATATTAAAATCTTCCATTGACTTAATATAGATATAAGTTTTGTATATAATTTTGATGCATTACAAAATTTCATGTGTCTACTATGCCCATTCGTGTGCATAACTGCGTACCATTGCCAACAATAAGTGACCATAAGCTGGAGTAGCTATCAATGTTTATTTACTTCGAATCTTTCTTATATATCCACAAATTTTACATTAAATATCTAAAATGTAAAATCTAAGCATGAATTAGTCCAATAAATATGAACATAGATCGATTATGTAAATTCTCTTCTCACCGTGGATGATTACTTAGCCGGGAGGGGGGAGACACACGTGTTGGAGTAGTAGAACACGTGCGAAAATATGATCAACATAGACCGATCGATCTCATTTGTTCGCACGTGCCCTGCTTCTCCAGCAAGTGTTACTCACCCATTTCATTTCTCTTACATCAACTTCACATAGCCTTCCATGGCCAGTGTAGGAAAAGAAAGATATTTGGTTGTGTAGAAGAAGAGAGTAAAGATTAGAGCGTGGGAGGCAGGAACTTCTGCTTGCTCGTTTACGTACATATATAGTGGCTTCAAGTGTTTGATAAAACGAGGCAAAACTTTAAAATGGAGTAAGATATATCCTAAAATTCAAAAAGTATTAACTTAAAAATTTGGGAGTGGAATTAAAGTGATTGAGTCTTGAAGTGGGATTTCTTTAAATGTGGATAAGAAGCAAAATAGCTATCATATCACCGAGTCTTTCATTACTTTAAATGATACAGTATTTTTTATTTTCTTTGTCAAATTTACTTTGAGAGTGATTTATATACAACACGCATGTCTACATAGATTCGTAAAACGAGACTCGCAGTTGATAACTACGTAATAGTTAAACAAAACAAAACAATGTAGTTATGCATAAACAAGATTGACCTTTAACCATGATAAGAGGATCAGATAATCGGTTTACAGTTTGACAACGGGGTAGCTTGTAAGAACAGAGATAATATTTCCAGACTTGTTAATAAATAAATAAAAAATCTATTACGCATGTAACAGAAACAGACAGTAAAGATAGGTGACGAGTTTGGAGTCAGTTTATGTCTACTTCCTGCCGCCGAATCCAAGATCAAGCTCACAATTTTTATCCCAATCTTTACTTCCTAGTAACGTTGCCACAGATATATCAACCAAATTATTACGCACTACTTCTCAACTTGGAGATCAAAATCTTAAGGGCGCTTCCGATCTTAAACTTTTCATGGATACTTGCCAACAGTGACTAATTAGTGATGGTTTAGAATAACACAGTTTGGTATAATCAAACTTCGTCCAAAAACGCAGTAATAAGAAAGGTAGAGCACGATTAAGCGTAGGATCACCCAGTACATTATGCATATACTATAACCAACTGGTTAAAAATGTACAAATATTTAATTCATTCAAAAAATGTAAGAAAATAAATTTAACATATATTGTTGAATCCTTTACGAAGATAAAGCACTATTTATATTATCTCTCCTCCCTCTGGTTTCTCCGCCTCCTCTCCTCCTCTTTGCAGTTAGGCTTGGCTCCTTGTTTCTCTGTCAGATCCAGGTGTGATCTGGTTTCTTCATAAGCTCCATCACTAGGTATTCAACGGCCGTGCTTGCCCTGCCGTTTCCGAGAGTGTGTGGTGAATCTGTTGATTCCAACTTGTCAGAAGGTGGAGTTTGGTTATATGGTCCTGAGATATTCCCTCGTTGTTCAAGGAGGAAATGACTTATTGGTGGTTTGGCCGTGGGCAATCTCTATAAGTATCTTTCATGGAGTTTTGAATCTGGTGTTTCATGCTCGTTTAGAGTCTTCACCGGTGACTTTTGTCTTCAGTTGTCTTTATCTTTCTTTACTGTTATGTGTATGAATTTGTTGGGATCCCTTGTCTTGGCTTAGTTTCCAGGGTCGGTTCTGTGTGACCGCTGGCTTGTGTACCGGGTGTAATCTTTTCGGTGTAAGAACGCTATCTTGTAATCCTTCGTGTTTCTTCTTAATAAAATCAGGTGAAAAAAAAAATTAACATTCATGAAAAAAAATGTACAAAAATATTTTTGACATTTTCCCCTAATATACGAGTATGTCCGTCAAACCGTCCGACTAATTTCGGAAATTGACAAGGTAGTTTATGCAATCTCATTAGTAATAACACATTCGATCAAAGCAAGTGAGAAAGTAGTTCAGGCGGAGTGTTTGCACACTATAAAATATCAACTACTTTACTATAAAGTTTTTTTTCAAATAAAGTAATAATCAGCAGGGATGATCATTATAATTCATGCGTGGCTGACTTTTTCTAATACGAAATCACATTATTTGATTTTTTTTTTCGACGAAAGCATAAGCTGATTTGAAATGGGAAAGAAATGAAATAAAGATTATATTTTTTTATAAAAGAAAAAGAGAGAAGAAGAAGGATGGTGATGAAAGTGATAGAGACAGTAACACAGAGAGGAATGGGTTGCGTGTTCCTCGCGAGTTTCTTTCCCTTCTCCTTTTTTTGACCCTCAGACCCAAAACAAAATCCACCACCATGCAGTAATTTTCTCTTTTTAATATTTGTTGTTCACACTCGTCCATGATTAACAAAACTATAATAAAGCAACTAAGCAGACCTTCATGATCTATGTATCTTAAGACATTAATACATCTTGTATCTTAAGACATTAATACATCTGTAGCCTATATTTAGTGGGATGCATGCAATAATCTATATAGTCCTTTTCATAAAAGTTCCTACCATGATTCCCATTAACTCGAGATGGGAAAAATTAAACTAAAACTCAGTTAAATAATAGCATATCTACATTGGTCAATTCAATCATTGTAACATGTTTTAAAGCATAAGTACCGAATCTTAGATGATAGATCTTCATACCATGTGAAAAAAGAAATAGAAAAGATATTTGTATAACTAAAAGATTTCAACAAAAAGAAAAAGAAAAAAAAAAGGTGATGGATTCTGTAGTTCAGTGTCACTTACTTCTGACGAAATTAACTGAAGTGAATCGTTCCCCCATGTTTTATGGGTTTGGGTTTTCCCCTCTGACGTATTTGCTAGTAACACACATACACACAGACTCTCTCTCATTTCAATATTTGCATTTATATATATCTCACACATCACACGTCGTTAATGTTGCTATTAGGGTACCATCCGCAGTTACTAATTTGCAAAAGGATTGTTTATCGTATTAATGATTATTTTGATACAATTATTTAACTTAATCATGGTAAATAAGGTAAGCTTCACGCAAATAGTTGAATAAAAATTTTTACCTACTGTTCACCGTGTAGTGTTCTTTCTTTGTTAAAGATAACACATCTCTATCCAATATATAAACAACCTGTTTCATACATAAAGTATTATCTTTGTCTTTTAAAAGAAACCAGAAATTCGAACTAGATCAACTCCAATGGTCAGATAATGGACGATGATCTAATTGACTAATTATTGCTTAGTTAATAGTTGCAGTATGTTTTTCCACAGTAATTAGTGTTAGTACACCTGAACTAAATATTAGTTGCAAGAAAATGGTTACATGCCCCCACACCAAAAACAATCTTGCATCCGTGATTTGAAACGATGCAATAATCTTTAACCAACAATGCTGGGTGAAAATGCTGTGTATTCAATAGTATTTGTTACTATTATTGTATTCAACTCACAATTGTTAACATGCATGCGAAGATTGCATTAACAATTATGCTGCTGTAAAAATAGAGACACGACAATAGATGGAACTGAAGTTGTATTTTGATTAGTAATATATAATTTGTACACTTTGCATCACTACCAATCGCATTCTAACTATTATGAGATCAACCACAGTATTTGTTTTGGTTTTGACTCTCTCAAGTCCTACAATTTAGTCAAGGCCGACACAAACTATAAGGCACATCATGAAGTCTTGTATGTTTCTAAGGGACTGAACAATAATCAAAATAATAAGCAAATGGAACCTAAACCCAATACCGTCCGAGAACTGAGAATAACATTTCTTCATGGAAGCTCCTAGTGTGCAATAACAAAAGAAAATGTATCACTTCAATCAAAATAGATAATATCTATTTATCAAAACAGAGATAAAATCAAACCAAAATTAAGATAAAAATATTGGTCTTAGTCTTCTTCCTCAGCTTCGTTCTCAGCAATGTTGAAGTACCTCAACTCATAGAGGTTACGGTCCTTGTTCGCTGCAATCACTCTGAGCCAGTCCCTGACGTTGTGCTTCTTCAAGTACTTCTTTGTCAAGTACTTTAGGTATCTACAAATACATTAAACAAACAATGAGCTCAAGACAAATTCAAGATTCTAACATTCAATTCTACCAAGATCTTAGCAGCAAGACTTAAACCTAACAATTACCAGAACTATTCATCAAGATTATACCTCTTGGAGAATTAGCCATCAGAGGTGACGGTGATCTTGCTCTTGTCGCGAGTGATGGAGACAGAGTCACCAAGAGCACCTGCTTTACCACCAACCTTAATCCTCTCCTGAAGAAACTTCTCTAGCGAAGCAATCTCCATGATCTTGTCATCAACAGGCTTCAAACAATCAATGGTGAAGGCAACTCCTCCCTTCTTCTTCCCCTTTGGAGCTGCTGCACTTCCACGACTCATTCTCACCACTACAGTCCAAAAAACGTATGACCATTCGTAACGTTCGCAATAATTATACGACAAATTATTATAATCTAAGCTCGTCAATTACTTTTTAGAGTTTTGAGATCGATTAAATTTGTTCGAAATGGCCAACGCATTCTAATGGGCCGAAAGCCCAGATGAATCGGTTTGGTCTTCCGAGTNAAAAAAAAAAACAAAACATATCTGGAATATATAAGTTTAGACATAACTTCTTTTTAATTCCGTCACAGAGTAAACAATTCATAATAAGTTAATTTTGAAAAAAAAAATTAAACTAAGAGTGAATGGTGGGAGCCGCGCGAACGCAGGCTCCCTCTGCCACAAATAATGACGCAGGCTCTCCCACTTGGGGAGACCTTAGACTAAGCGCCCCTCCTTAATGTGCAATGGAGGTCACTAGCCTAGGCCACTCGTCTTCTTGATCACGAGTCGACCCCGTCCAGGTAAGTGATTTCCTTGTTCGCTCCCCTTCTCCTTTTATACTACGGTAAGCGAGTCCTTTCTGTTAAATGTAAGCGATGTGGGACTTTCACCCATCTCTCATTCACAGGCTTTAAACGGCAAAATTGTTGGGTTTTTAGACATGGGCCGGACACGACAAGCCCAAGTTAAGTGTTTCGTAGTTGATCGTTGGTAAAAAAGCTTACATTCATAGTCGGGGAACGTGTGTAAAGAAAACAAATTCTTAAGAAGAGAGGAGAGATTGAACCTTGTATGATAGCTTTTATTAATCAATCATCGTAAGTTCTTTACCTATTGAAAATATAATGAACCTGATTAGTGTTTTTTAACACATTCAAGAACATTTGAGTTCATCTAAAAATAAATGCGGAACTGACAAATGCCTATCTCCGACGAGGGACACAGAGCTAATCTAAAAGGACAAGAGGACCAACCTCATAACGAAATATAAAAGTCTGCATTATTTTTTCTTAAGGTATCTCTTACAGATTAGCATGCCGTATTTTAAGACCTTTTTTGTCATAAAATTAAGACATTAATACATCTGTAGCCTATATATATAGTGAGATGCATGCAATAATCTTTTTTTTGTCAACTGCATGCAATAATCTATATAGTCCTTTTCATAAAAGTTCCTACCATAATTCCCATTACTCGAGATGGGAAAAATTAAACTAAAACTCAGTTAAAGAAAATCATATCTACATTGGTCAATTCAATCATTGTTACATATTTTAAAGCATATGTACCGAATCTTAGATGATAGATCTTCATATCGTGTGAAAAAAGAAATAGAAAAGATTTTGTATAACAAAAATATTTCAACTAAAAGAAAAAGAAAAAAAAAGGAGGTGGATTCTGCAGTTCACTGTCACTTACTTGTGACGAAATTAACTGAAGTGAATCGTTCCCCCATGTTTTATGGGTTTGGGTTTGCCCCTCTGACGTCTTTGCTTTTAACACACACACACACACTCTCATTTCAATATATACATTTATATATATCCCACATATCACATGTCGTAACGTTCGTTAATGTTGCTATTAGGGTACCATCCGCAGTTAATAATTTGCAAAAGGATTGTTTATCATATAAATAATTATTTTGATACAATTTTTTAACTTAATCATGGTAAATAAGATAAGCTTCACGCAAATAGTTGAATAAAATTTTACCTACTGCTCACCATGTAGTGTTCTTTCTTTGTTAAAGATCACACATCTCTATCCAAAATATAAACAGCCTGTTTCATAGATAAAGTATTATCTTTGTCTTTTAAAAGAAACCAGACATTCGAAGTATATAAACTCCAATGATCAGATAGTGGACGATGATCTAATTGACTAATTATAGCTTAGTTTATAGTTGCAGTTCCACAGTAATTAGTGTTAAATTTATTTAGTACACCTGAGTCGAATATTAGAAACGATGCAATAATCTTTAACCAACAATGCTGGGTGAAAATGCTGTGTATTCAATAGTATTTGTTACTATTATCGTATTCAACTCACAATTGTTAACATGCATTGGAAGATTGCATTAACAATTATGCTGCTGTAAAATAGAGACACGACAATAGATGGAGTCATGGAACTGAAGTTGTATTTTGATTAGTAATATATAGTTTGTACACTTTGCATCACTACCAATCACATTCTAACTATTATGAGATCAACCACAGTATTTGTTTTGGTTTTGACCCTCTCAAGTCCTACAATTTAGTCAAGGCCGACACAATATGTTTCTAAGGTACTGAACAATAATCAAAATAATAAGCAAATGGAACCTAAACCCAATACTGTCCAAGAACTGAGATAACATTTCTTCATGGAAGCTCCTAGTGTGCAATAACAAAAGAAAATGTATCACTTCAATCAAAATAGATAATATCTATTTATCAAAACAGAGATAAAATCAAACCAAAATTAAGATAAAAATATTGGTCTTAGTCTTCTTCCTCAGCTTCGTTCTCAGCAATGTTGAAGTACCTCAACTCATAGAGGTTACGGTCCTTGTTCGCTGCAATCACTCTGAGCCAGTCCCTGACGTTGTGCTTCTTCAAGTACTTCTTTGTCAAGTACTTTAGGTATCTACAAATACATTAAACAAACAATGAGCTCAAGACAAATTCAAGATTCTAACATTCAATTTTACCAAGATCTTAGCAGAAAGACTTAAACCTAACAATTACCAGAACTATTCATCAAGATTATACATATTGAAGAATTGGCCATCAGAGGTGACGGTGATCTTGCTCTTGTCGCGAGTGATGGAGACAGAGTCACCAAGTGCACCTGCTTTACCACCAACCTTAATCCTCTCCTGAAGAAACTTCTCTAACGAAGCAATCTCCATGATCTTGTCATTTTCGAACAATCAATGGTGAAGGAAACTCCTCCCTTCTTCTTCCCCTTTGGAGCTGCTGCACTTCCACGACTCATTTTCACCACTACAGTCCAAAAAAACGTATGACCATTCGTAACGTTCGCAATAATTATACGACAAATTATTATAATCTAAGCTCGTCAATTACCCTTTTTTATTTGCAGCAAAAGATTATATATAATCGTTCATTATCATTTTTCAAATTTCTCGGGAGTTTGAAACAATTATACAGAACATTATGTGTAAATATTAATTCAGAAGTTANAAAAAATATATATATATCATCAGAACACACACACGCAAAAACGCGTTTCAAATGTTACGAAACCGCAGAGACCAATAATGTCCGAAGCACATCGGAGCACCGACAATGTCAAGCAAATAGGAAAATTATATTTTAGGGGAAAAAAACGGCACAGATCCAGATATTAAAATCAAAATCAGGTCAGATGAATACTACATAAACCCACCCAGGAGCAACATTTTTTTATGAACAGACGGAATGAGAATGATTTACCAACGGTACGAAGCTTGTGTTCGACGATCCATTCCCTGATTTCTGCAAACTTTGTCTTTGATTCCGCCATTGATGAACAACCAAAAAAAAAATTTATTCGGAAGAAAAATATAAAAAAAACGATTGCAAGAGAAACAATGTGCCTGTGGCGGTGGTTTTAAAGCAAACACCGAGGCGGAAAATTCTGAGGAAGAGAAACCCAATTTTGCTAACTTGCGCTACATTCCCGCTGGATAACGTAGTTGTAATTAAAATAAAACTTATTTTTCGTTTAATAGATTATTTAATTAATACTATAATAATAATATCGTACGAATTTGAAAACAACAAATTTACTAACGAAGTAAAGATTGTAGAACATTTTCGTATAAAATTTTTGCAAGTTGAAGAAAATTAGTAGACCAACTCTTGTTATAATTTTATTTTGTTTGTTAATGAGAAAGTTGTATAATTAATCCAAGTGTCAAGCCTTGACCGACTGTTGAGATGAGTCAAAAAAATGGTTTAGTCAATTCAAAACCATTCTTCTTTCAACTACGGCGGAAGCACCTAGTATCACATGTTTTAATCCTTTTTTTAAGCAACACCTTTGTCACTGTTAATTAAAATACCATTACTTTTAGAAGTCTCATTTTGACATTGATGAACCAAACGGCTTCCATAGTTATTGAAAACAAGACAAGTTCAAAGAACATCCAAGTCACAAAAACTCACTGAACAACCTTAGTTTCGGAACATCGAGTCATTGCATTAAAAAGAAACAGTAGTACAAGCTTGTCCTCTTTTCAAAACAGCCATCCTTCTCTACCCAAATGTTGAAATGAGGAAGTTTTTGTATATGCTCATGAATTTGGCCACAAATGCTGCAGTGGTGCATCACACAACAACAGCACCCATTAAAAAAATGTAAGATGATATATTTTTTTTCTTTAAATGTAGCATATATGAAGAGTTTATATACCTTCTATGTGAAATATAGCTTTCTGACCTAGTCTCATCCGATGTTCCTGTAATAAGGACCATAGCTCAGTCTCAAATGATAGCAAAGAAGTTGAGATAACGCTGAGGAGAAATAAATTACAAGCTAAGAGGCAAAAGTGGTATACAAATAATCTTACATAATATGCGGCCCAGTGGCAGACTTCAAGCTTCAGCTCTGAGTCAAGTTTCTTCAGCAGTTCATGAAGAAGTTTCTGAAAAAAAAAGTATAAACTTTGTGTAAAAAGAAAAGAGATAGGGACACAGATATGAAAACTGAAAAACAGAATTGGGTTTTGTTTGAAACCTTCAGTATGACTTCTGGTGGAATGCAATTAACTAGCAGCTCGTATACCTTCCCACGCACCTGAAACAAACTGAAGAAGCACACAAGAGATGTTTAGAACTACAAATTGTAAAGCTAAATGATCTACTAAAGTGTGTGACCTCTTAGGGCTCTGTTCCCTCAACATGTCAGTTGATATTTCAGAAACATACTCTTCCCAATCCATTGGAGATATCACTTGATTATCTGCGAATGGATAGCTACAAACAAAAATATTTTAGTTATTTTCAAAAAAAAACTAAAAGAATCAATCAGACTCATTGATTGTGTGCATAGATACAGTTAATGAAGCTTACTTTTGGACACGACAGGTCTCAAGCGACAAAATAGCTCTTCTAAGACTGCGATTTGATTTTTCCGCAATACGAGCAGCAAAACCTTGGGGAAGTTGCAGACGTTCTTTCTTCGCAACGAACTCCAACACTTTCACTATCTGTAAACAGAGAGCTACACTTTTGTAAACAATACATACAAGTTTTTTGCACGAAACTTTGCATAGGCCAAACTAAGCAAACACTGAATCTTATGCCATCTTCCGGCTAGCAACTACATATTCTTTAAATTATATTTTTTTAAACCACATGAACAAACTTGCACATCACAGAAAAGCCTACAAGATAGGTAGTCATGATAGAGTTCTCATAGAGAATAAAAGTTTCAGTGTATATCAAGTCGTGTTTTTACCAATCTAAGTGAGAAGTACACAGTAAGAGGGCATGAATATGTAAGAAATAATTTCTGTAATGAGTTGATCTCCTTAAGATGGGTATTTTACAGAAGATTTGTTTGGCTGATTATATAAGAGAATATTCGAAAAATAACAGAGGGAAACAGTTTATGTACCTCTTCCTGTGAAGGAGCATTTATCCGCACATTGAGACAACGAGACTTAATGGCTTCCGTAACCTTTGAAGAGCTGTTACAGCATAAGATGAGACGGCATGATGAGCTATATTTCTCCATTGTTCTCCGCAGAGAATGTTGCGCTTCTCGTGAGAGCTTGTCAACTTCATTTAGTACCAACACTGCCAAAACCAGGAAAGAAAAACCAATAAATCATGAAGAGACTAAAGATAAGTTGAACTAATTGGGCAGGACATGGAGGCAAATAAACGATGTAAGAGACTAAAGATAAGTTGATCACCGAGAACATAGAACCATCTAAATGTATAATGAAGACATTCAGTTGAACATGAAGCCTAAAATCTACAAAGTGTAGACCAAGTCAACCACAGCAGCATATACATTGAAGATGACATCAAATGCCCTTATAAAAGCCTCACTATTCGTAGATGATTCAAACAACTATTCTGAGACCCAGACATCCAAAATGTCTCCACAACTTGACAATGCAGTGAAATATTCAGGAGAACACAAATTCTTTACCTTTATATCCCTTCTTTCCTTTGGTGTCAATAGGTCTGTTCTTGGCCATCTCTTTAATGATCTCTTGAACGATGTATCTGTCCTGAAAGCCAGCGTCACTTGGAGTAAGCTCCACATGGTTGGTGCTTGATAACGTAGTGAGCTCCAGATCAATAGTTCTACTCCCAGCCTGCATTTTTCAAAAGTTAACATAACAAAAAGATTAGAAAATTACGAAAAGGTGGAAAACGGTTACAATGCAAGAGTAGCTACCAAGGACCCCTAGACTTCAATGGGTTTGGCTTAGTCGATTTGAGAAACTAAAGACTAGAGGCCAAAACTGACAATTCTCACAAAGTAGTTATGTTGTAACGAAGAAGGACCAACAAAAAAAGTAAATAATAGCAAACGTAAGTCACAAACTCTCCCGTTCACAAGTACAAAGAAGATACCGAAACACCATCTAGTGATTCAACAAGGGCACAACACGAATATTGATTTCAAGCAGAGAGAACTTTAGAAGTAAAAAAACAGAAAAACCATGTAACAACTCACATCAACTTTCCATGCCCTGTTCTCCACTTTCACCTGCACAACGAAAATGAAAAATGTAGCAATCACAAGATATATACATCAATCTAAAGAGAAAACAATGAGTTAGTACTAGCGAGATTCTCCACATGCCAAAAACACTTTGCTCAACATCAACAAAGTTCAAAGTCTTCATCTTTTGTTATCACCAAACCCAACCCATAAAAAAAAAAACAATACCTTGTCAGCACTGGCACCATATATCTGCTTGAGAAGCGCCATGATTAGGGTTTTCTTACCCGAACCAGACGGTCCATAGAACAGCAAATGCGGACAGTCTTGCTCCGTTACCTAAGAGTATAATCAAAAAATCATCGATCAATTGCATCGAAACATTAAAAGAACAAAACTTTGAACCAAAAAAAGGCGTACCAATTTCTTGAGATTTTGGGCGATCTCCTCATGGACGATGACCTTATCTAGCGATTTCGGCCTGTACTTGTCGACCCACAACATGTTACCTCACCACCGGAGAAGTTTGTGGGAAGGCGATGGAAACACGTGTATCGTCTTCGTCTTCCCCCCGTACTCAGCAGCTTCTTCTTAGTGAAACGTCTCTCCTAACAAACCGAACCCTCTTTCTCGTTTAGAGTGTTAGAGAATTAACATAGAACTTCGAAATTTTTATTTATCCATACAACAAAAACGGGTCAAATAGATCCCAAATAGCGGGGTATTTGTCTGTGAGTTACATCACATGGCTTTCCGTTTTCGCTTCGGTTCGGTTGCGGTTCAGTTATTTCGATTTTTTTGGTTTTTCGGTTCTAAAAGTTTAGAATACGGTCATATTTAGAAAATTTATTTCAGTTTCGGTTCAGTTATTTCGATTTTTGGTTTGGTTTGGATAACAAAATTGGGAATCGACTAATATTCGAAATAATTTTGGATTTCATTTGGTTCCGGTTTTTTGTTATTTCTTGTTAAAATCAGGAAATTCAAAATTTTGAAATTAACTACTCCCTCCGTTTCAATTAGATGATGTTTTAGAAGGTTTGTTTTGCTTCAATTCACATGAAGTTTTGAGATTTTAAGGTTAACTTTAATTTTATTGAAAACTGTTCAACCAATTAGATTTTACATTCTTTTTTTATAATTGGTTAACTGATTTTAAAATTATATCTTTAAAATATTTTTCTAGAAAAATGTAATTTTCTTAATCTTTGTGCACTATTACAAAACATAAAGTATTATGAAACAGAGGAAGTATCATTTGTTTTAGGATTTTCAGATAAAAATTTAGATAATTCGGATAATTTAAAATATTTCAAAAAAAAAATAAAATCTGGTAATAGTTTTTGGGTGTGTCGGTTTAAACTATCTGAGTATTCTAAAATTTAATATAGATAACATTTATAAGTATATAAACTATATTATAGAAATTTGGCTACTCTTTCAATTTGGTGGTTCTAGAAATGCAGAATCTGTTTGGATAATTGATAGAATCTTACCCCCGACCAAACCTCTCGGTTCTAGATAAATTTGCCCATGGCTAGCATATCAACAAATGCTATCTATTTTCATTACAAAGAGAGTTATGAGGAGAAATATACAAAAGTTATAACAGAATCTGACTTATACATATCCTAAGTTCCTAACTATAAGTATTACAGCTTCTCATAGAGTTCTGTTTCTTTTACACGCTCTCCTTAGAGTTTCCAATAGATCTTGAACCTGTGGCAAACACCAGTAACCAAACCCCAGAAGAAAATCTCCGCAAAAATAACATACATCAGAACACCAACTCTTCTTGAATGCCAAACTCTGATGAAAACATGCTCTTTAATCCAATTTATCTAAAACACAAGCACCATAAACAACACTTGTTACTAAACTCCAACTAGACCATTAAGAGACACACAAGACTCATTTTAAGAGACTTTTACCAGTGTATTCCCCGGTTGGCGATAGTACCAACCGTTGAAGAAAGCAGCTAAAACGCCTTCAGCTCCCATCACGTACACCAGCATCGCGTTCATCCCTATCCATTCTAGAGGTAGAAACACGTGCTTCCACTCCAATACATCCACCTGCAAAACCAGGGAACAAAGAAAAAAACAATGAAGCTTGTTGTTTTGTTAGTGTTTTATCAGTGTGGTGGAACAAGAATCACCAGAGAATACAAGGCGGAGAAGACGAGGGCGGCTGCGCCGGAGGTGAGGCATGTGTAGCTGAAAGTATAGAGTTGTTTGTTCAAAGGCATCACTGCAAACATTAATATATGTAAGTGAACAAAGAGAAGAGAGTGTTTTGTGAGTTGGATTAAAGAACAATGTGTTATATGTTACTCACAGTGTGTGAAATGTAGAGTTAGTCCTAGAGCAAGGAGAGCTAGACCGGTGGAGATCCAATGTTTCAGCCGAGCTGAATGCTCCTTAAAGTGTACGATGGTATGTCCAAAATGGACTCCGATGATTGTAGAAAGAATAGCAGATATAGAGCTTAGGACTCCTTCAGGCTCAAACGGAGCATGACACCATGACGGTGCATCTTGGCGCAAAGGTCTCTCGTAAGGGGAATACTCAGTGCAAGCCTAACTCTCAAAAAAAAAAACACACATTAGAGAGATTAAGTCCATTGACATGAAAACATAGATCATTAATTGAGTATTATTGTAACCTTGGATCGTCTCCAGGCAGGATGGTGATACATATGATTGATCCCTAGAACTTGTCTATCAACATATCCAACAGCGTTACAAGGAGGGTTTAGCTTCCCTCTCACTCCACATGATACGGATTGGATCTTCCCATAGAGAATGCTATCTTTATCAGAGACAACGAACTCCCAATCAGGAACGTAAGTTCCATAGAGCGTGGCGAGATAAATTACAAGAACTGATCCACCCACAATCCTGTGAATGTAAAAGAATAACAATCTGAAACTCTTTTTTTTTTATGAACTTGCATTCTAAATAAAATCAAATGTTATGTTACCAGTGCCAATAGTATGATTTGAATATTGAGAACCTCCCAGTTGAGAGACTTTCCTCATGTGAGTCCTTTGTGAAAATCTCCACCAATGCTACTACCAAGTAGGATAGTGCTATTCTCTGCACAGAAACAAACATGAAACCTTTTAAGACCCGTGAGTAATATATATATATACACAAGATGAATCTTGAGCAGTCTGAGATAAGACCTGGAGAATCCCACAGAACCTCATCATAGTGACATCAACACCGTAGGTTAATTCATCAGGAGCATGAGAGAAACCACCTACACATCAAAAGAAATGAAGCTTCCATCCACTATTTATTAGTGTAGTGTTCTAGAAATCGGTGCAAGCCTATGCGCCGCCCACGGGACCTAAACAAAATGATTTTTCTTGAACAATTTCTTTAAAAAATCTATACCATTCAAAAATTTGGTCTAAGACGCCCGTACAGTACAATCAATAATCTTCTATTTTTTTATCAAGTCAATTATCCTCTGTAAAAAAGGCCTAATTGCCGTCTAGCGATTTCTTGAACAAACATGAATGTTATCATGTTTTGAGGGCTACAAAGTTACAGGACAATAGAACCTCATCATTACCTTGTAGTAGAAGACCCCAGAAGAGGAGCTTGCATGTCCTAAACCCAACCTTCTTACAAGCTTCAAACTTGTTCGAAACCCGCTGAAAAAATTACACGTATTTTTTTTGTGTATGTTGGAGCCATCAGAATACGAAAATTGAACAAAAAGAGAGCTTTCAAACCTTGAAGGCAAGAGCGATGGAGACGCCAACGATGAACAAAAAGAAAGGCATGACGAAATCAGCCAAGTTGCAGCCTTCCCACGGAGCGTGAGCAATCACAGGCCAGTCTCCTCCGGCGTCATCCACGAGGATCATCAACTGTATGAGAAAAATAAAAGCTTCTAAGTTTGAAAATTCAGAGGAGGAGTAGAGAGATAGAGAGAGAAGAAAGATACGGCTACGGTGAGGCCACGGAAGATGTCGAGAGAAGCAAGTCGTCTCTTTTCGTTGAGGTTCGGAGTAGAAGCAGCTTCTTCGTGTACGAGGAGGCCTTGATCGTGACTGACATCCACCACTTTGATTTCCGACATCACTTTCAACTCTCTCTCTCTCTCTCTCTCTCTACTAAAACATAAGCCACTGGTTCCTGTTCTGTAAGAATTTCTTTTATAGAATATATCTAACTTTTAGTTTTTTTTTTTCTTTCGTCATCTGACAGAAGCAAATCAAAGTAAATAAAAAGATCTTCACTTGTCTAATGACAAGGAAACACATTATATTGAAGAAAAAAAGACCAATCACAATGCAAATCAAAAGATCTTCACTTGTCTAAGTTTTGGTTTTATTCTACATTCTTAATTGGTTGCATCAACCACGTACGTCCATGACCTGCTCCTGTTTTTTTCACAACACAGTATAAAGTAGCTTTATTATATATATATATATGCTTTGTAGCAGAATTAAAGCTTTTTGATATAATCTAGTAAAGCTAGAATTTTGTGACAGTTTTAGTGGTGTATTTTACCTCTGTTGCCACTAATCGCCATTTTATCATGATTCTGTTTGAAAAAAGGCATCATTTAGACATGAGGAAACTTAGTATAGACTACTTCACGCAGATGAATCACAATTTACTAAATGCCCATTGTAACTCTATCCATTCTTGACCTCTACAAGCTAACACAAAAATAAAGTTCCTTCGCACACAAATTTTACAATATGCAGAAACATATAATAGACTCTCCTAACGCTACATCTCAAATTCAAACAGTGGCCACTTAATTAACATCACCTCCATATTTTACAAAACTATAACCAAATGTCGGAAGTTAACTTACATTCGTATGTTAGAATTGCAAATTAGAATGTACGCTGACGAGTGTTCATCACATCCGATGTCGTCCAGCGGTTAGGATATCTGGCTTTCACCCAGGAGACCCGGGTTCGATTCCCGGCATCGGAGCGTTTTTTTAGTTTTGATATTAATCAAAAATACTGAATTTTTTTTTAAAGTTAAATAAAAGATAGCAACATGGGCCTTAATAGACCAAACAGTATGACGATTTTTATGCCAGGCCCGTTCTAAAACTTAGGGTTCTTACCAAACGTATAAACCCTGTGAGCTTCCTCCGTCTAGTCGTTTCTCTACCGTCGCCGCACTTGCTTTTGCTTCTCCTCCCTCAGGTCAGGTAAGCTTTCCCACATTCCACGAGAATAGGTGAATCGGTAGTTTTTGGTGAATCCTAGAGTTCTCTCTCGCATATACGTATGTTTTTTGCTGTGTTCATGATAAGATGTTTTTTTTTTTTTTCATTCATGATAAGATGTTATTTGTCATGTGCTGCTTAACATAAGAATTATAATATGCCGCAAGATGTTATGTGTTCTGTTTTTAATGTGTTCGTACTATTAGAGTCTAACATAACATGTTTTGTTTTGTTTTTTTCTCTTTTTTAATAGTGTTTGGATTTAGAATAGTCTTAGCTAATCTTCCAAGATGCAAAACGAAGAGGGTCAGATCACAGAGTTATACGTTCCTAGGAAATGGTAATTCCAACATTTTCTTCTGAGTCTCTATTTTGATTTTTATTTTTCCATCTCTCAAAAGACAAATATTTACATAATGCAGCTCTGCTACTAACCGGATGATCACATCGAAGGACCATGCCTCTGTGCAGCTCAACATTGGTCATTTAGATGCTGATGGTATCTACACCGGACAGTTCACTACCTTTGCTCTCTGCGGTTTCGTTCGTGCCCAGGTTTGTGAATACACGACTCTTGATTCTTGGTTTCTCAATCGCGTTTGGTTCCGCCCGTTTTAGCATTTTGTTAGTAAGATTTATCTTTGGTTAATTATTCTTCAACAGCATGACTAATTAATCAAACCATGATCTAATATTGCAGGGAGATGCAGACAGTGGTGTGGACAGGCTATGGCAGAAGAAGAAGGTCGAAGCCAAACAGATTTAAAGAGCTTATAAAGCTGTTTTTTTTATCGTTCTCGGACATACACTGAAGTAATGATTTTTTGCTTGACCTTTTGTTTTATTGCAATCGGTGAACTTGTTTCTTCTGATTCGCTAGTAAGATTATAACTTCAATTTTTCCAACCTATCTTATTAACAAGTCCTAGATTAGTAGTAGTAATGTATAAGGTTGCAATTAATCTCAAAGCCTTTAGTACGATAAACATTACTATAAGAAGAAGAAAAAGGACCAATTGCTATTTTATGTGTATTAGTGAGGTCGATAGACAAAATAGGAAGAGGAGCTGAGAAAGCTAACAGGAAAGTGCGATTCTCTCTCATGCGATAAAATGTGCGACTAGGGTTTCTTCTTTTTCGCCGCCGTCGTTGGGCCTCACGCCTGAAGATGAGAACTCTCCATCCCCCCTTCTTACTAAAATGGCCTCCTACGCTGCTGTTGTCTCCAAGTCTCAAGCTCCTCGCTCAGTCTCGGACAAAGAAGTACGAGCGTTCGATTCTCAGATCGATGCCAAGCTTCAGGTCTCGTCCATTCCGGTTGAGACTCCTTCTTCATCAGCTCCGACGTATGCCGAAAGGTTCAAATCGTCTCTCAGGAACCTCCGCAAGATCTCGAATCCAACCTATCTCAAAGACGGTACACCAGTGGTCCAAGCTCCACCGGCCGTTCTTCTACAAGCTTCTACGCTATGGAAAGACCACATAGTGGCTCATTTCCACGGGCGAAGACCTCACCCGGCAAAAATCATCGCCGATTTAAACCCGGTTTGGGGAAAATTTGGGAACATCACTGTCCGAACAGTCTCTCCAACCAGTTGCCTCATATACGTCCCCTCAGTTCAAACGAGAGAGTGGGTGTTACAAGTGGGTTACTGGCAAGTTGATCATTGTGCTTTCTTAGTTTTTCCTTGGTCTTCGGAAGGAAATCTTCAGGAGCAGGAGCTAAAGATCGCTCCAACTTGGGCTATTTTGCGGAACGTCTCACCTCAGTTGTACTCGCTTGATGGGATAAGCGTCGTAGCGAGTGCGATTGGAGAGCCTCTCCATACAGAAAAGTCAAGGTTGGACCCGTATCACTTTGGTGACACTAAGGTGAAGATAGAGATTACTCTTGAAGCGGCTCCACCTCAACTGGTTGTAGTTCGAGATACTGAAGGTAATGCGGTGCGAATCAAAGTTGACTACCCAAGCCTCCCTCCAAAGTGTATAAACTGCGATAAGTTTGGCCACCTTATCAACCGCTGCACGCAACCTTTAATCAAAAGGAAGAAGGTATTGGAGCAGGTGGGTATGTCCCAAGAAAGGATGGTCTCAACTTCTACAGAGATCAGTCTACAGTCAGCTGTGCTGGAAGCAGGACATGAAGTTCCCGATTCTCAAGTAGCGCAGAATGAAGTGTCGGTGAAAAAGAAAAAGAAGAAGAAATCTAAGAGGAGGGGTAGGTCGAGATCTCGCGCTACGGAGGTAGTTGAGGCAGCTGAGAGTGTTATATCGAGGTCTCATTTTGAGGAGAAGGAGGCTCCGGTAGCTCTTTTTGGAGACCGGGAAGCTCTCGATCCTGCTATTGAAGGTATTGCCAACTTCAGGGAGAAAAGTGAGATCGTTAGGGACAAGAGTGTTGTACAAGAAGTTCCACCTGAAGAGCCTCTTAGTGTGAGTGTACTAGAAGCTTCAGATCAAGAAGAAGTAGTGTCTGAGCCAGAGTCTCCTGGCGGTGGTATTGATCCAGTCGAAGATGAGAGGGTTTGGTTCAAGCATCCTAAGGCTGTTCGCAAAGCGCTTAGACAGAATTTGTGGAAGGCTTCTTTACTAGAGAAAACCCCTCCAAAAGACTCATCTATCTTGTCTCGGGGCGTAGCCTCTACTGAGATTACTACTCGCTAACCGCAAGTCGGTCTTCAATCTTGTATATATGAAGATTTTCTCTTGGAATGTCAGGGGGTTAAATAATTTTGGTCGTCAGAAAAATATCCGTAGTTGGTTGAATAAATTGGGTTCGTCAGTAGGTGCTTTGGTGGAAACTCGAGTGAGAGAAGAGAATTCTGCTGCTGTGATGTCTGCTTTACTTCAAGGTTGGGAGTGTGTCAGTAACTATTCGGAGGTAGATAGAGGTAGGATTTGGGTGGTGTGGAAACAGTCGTTATCAGTCGTTCTGTTCAAGAAGTCAGAGCAGATGATTGTGTGTGGGGTCTTTGACCCTGATACTCAGACATATATGATTGTGGGGTTTGTGTATGCGTATAACACTGAAGGTCAGAGAAGACAGCTTTGGGAAGAGATAGTGAATATCTCGGGACATCACCTGGTCAAGGATAGACCCTTTCTTATTCTTGGAGACTTCAATCAAATTCTGACGGCATCAGAGCATTTCTCTATCCTCCCCTATGAGTTACCGCTGAGAGGGATGGAGGAGTTTCGAGATTGTCTTTTGCAATGTGAATTGGAGGATGTGGAGATAAGGGGAGTGTTTTATACCTGGACGAATAATAGACTAGAAGATCTCATTATTCGTAAGCTTGATTGAGCCATGGGTAATGAAGCTTGGAGGGAGGTATTCTCAGACGTGGTTGCTCAATTTGAGGCGCCAGGCGAATCTGACCATGCACCTTGTGTAGTTGAGTTGCGAGCAGATCCAGAAGCTAGGAAAGTGAGTTTCAAATATTTCTCATTTCTGGCGTCTCATCCTAAATTCCAGGAGGAGTTACTAGCAGCATGGCAGAAGGAAATAGCAGTGGGGTCAGAACTGTTTTCGTTGGGTCAGCGTCTGAAAGAGGTCAAGAAGGTCTGCAGAAGGCTTAATCGACTTGGTTTCGGAAACATCCAACAAAAAACAAGACTGGCTATGGAGGAGCTTCAGAAGATTCAGAGTGAGATGTTAGTTTCCCCCCCACAGAGTCTCTGTTCAGGCGTGAGTTTGTGGCAAGGAAAACGTGGAAATTTCTGGACTATGCGCTACAGATCTTCTATATGACAAAATCGAGAATCAGATGGCTTAAGGAGGGTGATGCAAATACTAAATTCTTTTATAAAGCTGTGATCGCTCACCAGGCAAGGAACACCATCAGGTTTTTATTTGACGGGCAGGAAATAAAAATCACAAATAAGACTCAGATCAAGGATATGGTGGTGTCTTACTTTCAGCACCTGCTAGGATCAGTTTCAACCCTGGTCTCTCCCCCCTCAGTGGCTGATCAGAAGACTACTATGACATATAGATGTCCTGAGGCCTTGATTGAGTCTTTGTGTGGTCTTCCCGGCGATGAGGAGATTCTCACGACTGTAATGTCAATGCCCAAGAGTAAAGCGCCGGGGCCTGATGGGTTTCCAGTTGAGTTTTTTTGGAGTGCTTGGTCAGTAGTGAGAAATGATGTTATGGCTGCAATAAAAGAGTTTTTTGTGGCTGGGAGAATGTTGAGAAAGTTCAATGCCACACCCATCTCCCTGGTTCCAAAGGTAACTGGCGCCGACAGGCTATCTATGTTCAGACCAATTTCCTTATGCTCTACTGTCTACAAAGTGATAGCGAGACTTCTAAAAAAGAAGATCAAACTATTCATTGATGAAGTTGTACAGAGAAATCAAGTAGGCTTTATTCAAGGAAGATTGTTATGTGAGAATGTTCTTCTAGCCTCAGAACTAGTAATTGACTTTCATGTGGAAGGTAGAGTTTCTCGGGGGTGTCTGAAGATTGATTTGGCAAAGGCGTATGATAATATAAGTTGGGACTTCATTCTGAACCTGCGAGAAGCCATTGAATTGCCAGATAAGCTGATTGGGTGGATTAAGGAGTGCATCACTACTACTTCCTTTAGTGTAGTAGTGAATGGGGAGCTTCATGGGTTCTTTCAGGGGAAAAAAGGTCTCAGACAAGGAGATCCAATTTCATCTCTCCTCTTTGTGCTCGCCATGGACGTTTTATCAAAAATGCTAGATGCTGGTGCTGTGAACAATCACTTCAGGCCACATCCATCATGCGAGGAACCGTTAATCACGCACCTGAGTTTTGCAGACGATGTCTTGGTATTTTTTGATGGTTCAGAGGACTCGTTGAGAGGGATTTTGGAGATTTTGGATGAGTTTAAGCAAATCTCGGGTCTTAGTATTAACAGAGACAAGACTGAGCTTATGATTGATGGTGGTAGTCACTCTTTGTGTCAAGAATTGGCTGAGTCTTTGGGAATAAAGCAAGGGGCGTTGCCGGTGAGATACCTCGGAGTTCCACTGTCCTCCAAAAAAATGAAGAAGTCAGATTTCAAACCTTTGCTCGACAAAGTGGAGGCAAGATTTAATTCGTGGACAGTGAAACATTTGTCCTTCGCGGGACGGTTCCAGCTAATCCAAGCAGTCATTTACTCCACAATCTCTTTCTGGACATCGATTTTCATCTTGCCAAGTGAATGCATCTCGATCCTTGAAAGAATGTGTAATGCTTTCTTATGGAGTGGAGCTCCTCAGTCTGCGAGAGGTGCGAAGGTAAGCTGGGACATCATTTGCACACCTAAGAATGAAGGTGGCTTGGGAGTGAGGAAATTAGCAGACTGGAATCAGGTGCTGGCACTGAAGCTTATATGGCTTATGTTTGCAGCAGGGGACTCATTGTGGGTCTCGTGGATGTGGAGGCATAAAATTGGATACGATAATTTCTGGGAACTGGAACCTCGACGAGGGAACAGCTGGATCTGGAAGCAGCTGTGTAACCTGAGGACGTTAGCTCGCCCCTTTGTCTGTTGCGAAGTGGGGTCTGGGCATTTAGCTAGCTTCTGGTACGATAATTGGACGGATCTTGGTCCCTTGTTTCACTTGACAGAAGGAAGAGGGCATGCAGCTTCGGGTTTGCACAGGGATGCGACGGTGGCAAAAGCTTTAGTAAATGGAGAGTGGTGGTTAAGTGCGTCTCGTAGTAGGAACGCCATAATCACGTTACTGAAGCAATGTTTGTCATCGCCAGATCAGATTGTGCTATCATCTAGTGTTGATAAATACCTATGGCAAACGGGAAATGATTCCCCTTCAACTATCTTCTCTACCGCTAAGACGTGGTCTGCTCTGCACCCTCCCTCTCCTTCGGTTCCTTGGCATGCTCAAATCTGGTTCAAAGGTAGAATTCCCAAACATGCTTTCATTGCTTGGTTGGTTGCTTGGAACAGACTAGCTACTCGAGACAGACTGAGGTCGTGGGAGTATTGAGGTCTCCCTGAGCTGTCTCTTATGCTCAGGCGGTGAGGAGTCTAGACAGCACCTGTTCTTCGATTGTGCATATAGCTCGGAAGTGTGGGCGTATTTCTTCTCTCATACCCGTGTACACCCTCCCGTCGTGTTCGAAGAGTGTCTTAGATGGCTAAAGACTTCTTCAACAGACACAAATATACTCATTGTTAAGCTCATATTCCATGTTGTGCTCTATATGGTTTGGAAGGAGAGAAACGCCCGCCTACATTCATCTGTGAGCAGGCCTACGCAAGTCATTATTCAAGAAGTTAAACAGATTATTCGGTCAAAGCTTGATCCTCTTTCTCGAAATATGAGAATCACAGACAGCACTTCTTTTACTTACTTAGGTTCTTGGTTAAGTATTTTCTAAGGGCATTGTTAAGTCCTTTGGAGATTTTTTTGAGTAAGGTAGGTCTGTTAGTCTTTGTAATCCGTTTTGCAATATAAATAAAGAAAAATTAGAGTAAAAAAGAAAAAAAAAAAAA
>QGKV02000571.1:37302215-37359436 GCA_003260655.2 Brassica cretica | reverse complement strand
TAATCCGTTTTGCAATATAAATAAAGAAAAATTAGAGTAAAAAAGAAAAAAAAAAAAAAGAAGAAAAAGTTAATGTAACTCATGCATGATTTTAAACATCAGTGTATGTTAACGTGAATTGGTTTATAAAACTAGAATCAGATTCTCATCTTCGGTCGGTTCTCTTTTTAACTAGAGAGGAATTAAAGAATAACTGAAATGTTTTACGTATGTTTTAGATTCCATACGCTAAAAACGACTGCTTTTTCTTATATGGAAAAGTACAATAGTTATTTTGTATCAATCAAGTAAGAGTCAATCCAAAAATACGATTCCCTGAGGCACACTATTACATAAAATTCTACGTCATCAAGATATGTGCATCTCAAAAGCCATCCATTCATTTCAAAATAATCTCTCTTTCCCTAGTATTCTTATTCTTTTCTTTTGTAAAAAGATTTATTCCTTCTCAAAGTCCAAATATTCTCAGCTCATCTATTCTAAATTTTGTACCCGAAATACAAAATGGCATATTGGAAAATAGTACATCACTTTCACAACTCTTTTTGTAGAGTCGTAATTTATCACATTTCATTTACAATAAGATATCTACTAAAATACAAAATATATGTCTCTTACATGAAACCTCAAATTTCCATAGTAGAAATCTTTTTATTCAAGGTATACATATTTGATTCAATTTAATTTTACCAATGGAGATTGTTTTTAGTGATTGTTTATGAAAATACCACTCTAGTAACAACTCGTTCAGCATTAACAAGATGCCATTTCAAAGCCAATTATATCATTTGATTCTAAGAACTTTTAGACCAATCACATGACGCCACAAGCGTTTGGATTGCCTTCGCTGAGTGCCTCAAACGATTCGCACGGCTGAGATCTATACGAATAAAATTCTGGCGGTGGAGATTCGTATCCCGTGTCCACGTACTCGTACGAATAATACAACGGAGGAGCCGTGTAATACGACGCCGTATCATTACCATTCCCACCATTACTCGGCCCATTTTGACCCGGCCCGTGCGCCGTGTTATAGCTCACAGTATAAGACGGCGCCGTTTGAGGCTGCGAGTGATAATACGTAGGGGGAGGAGGACCGTACGTTTGGTGTTGGTAATGACGTGGAGGACTGTGAGCCGTAGGATACATATGCTGCTGCTGCTGATGAGGAGGATGGTATTGATCTGGTGGTGGAGCAGAGTATATCACAGTCTCTGGTGGTCCACCGTTCTGCGGCGGAGGACCACCACCGCCACCACCGCCTCCTCCTTCCATCACCACCGTGGTGCTCTTCTTCTTCTTTTTCTTTTTCTTCTTCTTCTTCGGAGCTCCGTCTCCAGACGGTGGCTGAGGTTGACCGTTGACAAACGTCACAACTTGCTTCACCTGATCACCGCCGCCTCCGGGAGGCCCGCCAATGCATGTGCCGCCGTCCATCATCCCTCCGCTGTTGTTGTTATTTCCGTCGTATTCGTCATCTTCGCTGCTGTCCTCATCATCGTTTTTGGGTTTCTTTGGTTTCTTCTCTCTCTGGTAGTTGCACTGGTTGTTGTTGTTGTTATTATCCATCGACGTCGGCCATAGCTCAGCGTGTCTACCAGCTTTCATGATCTTCTTTATCAGAAGCTCCGGCTCCACGTTTCCGACCACCGTAACTTTCTGCTGCTTCACGTCGATGTTCGTTGTGTATACACCTAACCACAAGAAAACGTCTCTTGATGTCTATGAAGAACAAAGAAACACAACATGAAGAGATGATGATGTCTCTTACCTTCGATTTTGCTCAATAGTTTCTTGATTTTTCTCTTGCATCCTTCGCAGTGGATAGAAACTCTCAAAACCCATGTCTTGCAACAACAACAACAAAAACAAGGAAAAGGTTATATTTAAAGAAAGAAAATAAAGGTGACAATAAGAAGAATTGACTGTGTTGTGAATGATCTTACGGTGTATCTAAGAGGTTCTTGGTATTCTTGAAAAACATGTCTCTGATCTTCTTGGCGTGTCTCTGCCTTGATCTCTGTCCCGATCTCTGTACCTATCTGTGTTCCAATGTCCATTGGAGAGAGGAATTAGAACCAAGCAGAGGGAAAGTGATGTTATGCAACTTCATATGTAATATAAACACATAATGATGGCGTCTATATTGGCTTCTATATTTTTTTGGGGAGACCTCCTATATAATATTCTCCACTATCCTTTATCTTTATTCTAATAGAATACTACTTTTGTTCGTAAAAACTTTTTTATTTTATTTTATAGAAAGTTTATTAAACCATATACTAAGCTGTCGCCCTATTCAGCAAACTAATCTGTTATTTTCCACTTGATGCTGATATGTAGAACGTGAGATGTGCAGCTTAAAGCTAATATATAAATAAAGTTTGCAGCTTCGTGTAAAGTACTTCAAATGCTAACAACAGAACTAAAGTTGCATATATCATATATTCATATGCTGGTTTGGAGGAAAGCTTTCGAACCCGTTACCTTTAATAGTGTAAGGTTATTAAATAACCAACTTAGCTAAAAAAACTTTTGATTTTTATAATTATTGTTTGGCGGTCGGAAACATGGGCTTGGTCTGCTTCTACTCAGGACCGGCTATGCAAGGAACAATTCATTGGCTTTTATGCATTTACCTATACATGACAGCCTCTTCGTAATCAAACTGATCAGCAAACCGAACAGGATGATCGAGATGGATTTTTAAGTGATGCTACAACAAATTTCAGCATGTCAAGAAGTAGAAAGCCAATTAAATCATTTCAAAAATTTCAAGATATATATGGATTGGACAACAGTCTAAGAGAAATGTAAACGAGGTCGTCGAGGCTGCAGATACCATACTCCCTAGTGTTTTTTCCTTCTTGTTTCACTAAGTTTATGTTTATAAGCTTTTCTCTTTCTAAGCTATTGTTTGGCTAAATATGAGGTTTGTCTCATCATACTTACTAAAACTTTATAGTTATAAAACCATACCTTGTATGTTTATGTTTTTTTAAATTTGAAATCCCTTAAAAAAAAAATTGAAGGTTGCAGCTTATAATGCATTTGACCTATATTTTTTACTTGTTATTGCCTAATGTAGCTTTCTGAACTGCTTCTTAGGAATGAAAAATGTCAACCTTTGTTAACATGGTATCAAGATAAACCTCGTTTAATTAACGAGGGGGATGAATTTAACGGCTGAGATTACTCTGAGTGTTTTATACCCTCCTTCCTTTGCGGCTCCCACGTGTAGCAACTAAATACGTCGACAACAAATTCATCATCATAATCATCAATTACATCATCATTATGGTGTGTAAATATTCGGATATGGACATATCTATATATATCTCTAGATTATATTTTCATTAATTTTCATATATCTTGTAAATCTAGTTTAGGAATGAAACCCTTGTATAAAGAGAAGGTCTTGGATCTAAAGATTAATACAAAAAACCTTTTACGATACTCTTGTTTTCTGACATGGTATCAAAACCCTACTAGGCTTTCAATTCTTTACTCGCGCCGGTCATCACTCTTTCTTGATTGTTGTTTGGTTCTGGCATATTGATCATCATTCTTATTTGATCAAAGTCAAAACCGTGTTGAGTTGAGATGTCTGAGGAAATGAAGACTGATGGAGCTTTGGTTAAAGCTGGAGAATTGAAGGAGACGAGTGGAGTTCAGCGGAGAACCATCTCTCCTTATGATTTGAGTTCCAGTGACAATCCGAGAAGTGTTATTTCCCAACCGTTGCTGAGAGGTTCGAACTATGATGAGTGGGCAACTAATCTTCGACTTGCTCTTGTTGCGAGAAAGAAGTTTGGTTTTGTGGACGGTACGATTCCCCAACCACGACAAACCTCGCCTGATTTGGAAGATTGGTGGACCAACAATGCTTTGGTGGTCTCTTGGATGAAGCTAACGATTAATGCAAACATACGCACCAATCTGTCGCATCATGATGTGGCTCGTAGCTTATGGGAACATATTCAGAAGAGATTCTCGGTGATGAATGGATCTTAAATCCAGAGGGTCAAGACAGAGATTGCTACAACACAGCAGAAAGGACAGCCGATTGAGGCATACTTTGGCTACCTAAACAAGTTGTGAACAACTCTGACTGATTATCGGCCCTTAAAGAGGTGTAAGTGTGGAAGTTGTACCTGTGAACTCAACGTGGCGCTTGAACAAGAGCGTTATGAAGATCGAGTTCATCAATTTCTTCGGGGACTTGATGAAATCTACATTCCTACACGATCAGCTCTCCTATCACGGGTTCCTTTCCCGAGTCTTGATGATGTGTATAATGAGTTGACACAGGAAGAAGACTCAAGAGTGGTATCGCGTATGTACATGGAACAAACCGGATGGGTGAGTTTTACCGTGCAAACGCAACCAAGAGGGAGAGTATCATCAGATGAACGTGATAAGGGAACAATATGTGGAAGTTGTGGGAGAAAGGGTCATGGATCAGATACTTGTTTCCGGTAGATTCGATATCCTTCTTGGTGGGGAGATCGACCTAGAAACAAAGGAAACAATGGAAGTAGGCCATATCAGATAAAGAACAAAGGGAAGGAGATGGCGTTTGTGAATGCGATGGGGACACAAGGTGTGTTGTCTCAGGGATCAAAGTGTTGTCTCAGGGATCAAACTCTTCGATGATCTCGGATGCAGACCGTGTGGGGTTCAGTGGCTTGAATGAGAATCAGTGAAGGACACTGGTATCTATGCTGGAAGAGAGGAAGCAACTGCCACCAATAACCGTCTCACGGGTAATAATTTCTTTGAATCTTGGATACTTGACAGTGGAGCCACAAATCATATGAACGGCTCTAGAGACTACATCACTGATATTCGGTGTATGACTCATATACAGATTAAGCTTCCTGATGGTAGACCTACTATATCGAATTAGAAAGGGGTTGCTCAGATGGGATCACATATTGAGTTGAAAGATGTTTGATGGTTTAGATTGTCATTTGATTTCAGTCTCTCAGTTGACTCGAGATAGTCACTGCATTATTCAGATGTCTGATAAGCTTTATACGATTCAGGACCGCATCACGAAGACCCTGATTGGTGCGGGTGAGCAGTTGAGCGGATTGTACTTCTTTAGGAGCATGGATGTAGCTGTGGCGTTGATGGCTGGACATACGGATCGTTTGTCGAAGGATGTCTGGCATCGACGACTAGGACACCCATCTCATAAAGTTGTAGACAAGCTCCACATTTCTGGTTTTTCTGGTTCTGGTGTTTTTAATAATAAAGCGTGTGAAGTTTGTATCCGCGCTAAGCATTCTCGTGATGTATTTCCATTGATTTCGAATAAGACTACTACTCCTTTTGAATTAATACACTGCGATTTATGGGGACCCTATAGAACACCAGCCTTATGCGGAGCACGATATTTCTTAACGATCTTGGATGATTACTCGCAAAACTTGTGGCTTTATTTGTTGCAAAACAAACAACAAGCACCTATGAAAATTTGATAGTTTTTCTCCTTGGTTGAAAGACAGTTCAATACCAGAATCAAAACTTTGCGATCTGATAATGGAAGTGAGTTCATTTATTGGACCAAATTTTTCAGAGATAATGGCGTAATTCATGAGACATCCTGTGTTGGCAATCCTCAACAGAATGGCCGTGTTGAGAGGAAGCACCGACACATACTGAATTATAGCTCGAGCACTAAGATTCCAGGCATCTCTTCCGATAGAATTTTGGGGGGGAATGTGCTCTAGCTGCGGGTTACTTGATTATCGTACGCCATCTGAAGTGTTGAATGGGAAGACTCCCATTGAGATGTTGTATCAGAGACCTCCACCGATTCAGCATCTGAGAACCTTTGGTTGTTTGTGTTTTGTTCATGAACAAAAGCATGGAGGAGACAAATTTGCGAGCAGAAGTAAGCGAAGCATATTTGTTGGCTATCTTTTTGGGAAGAAGGGATGGCGAGTGTATGATCTTGAGGGCAAAAAAATCTCTGTATCTCGCGATGTGGTCTTCATGGAGGATGAATTCCCGTTTTCTTCTAGTATGACAGTGGAAGAAGAGGATATCGAGAACACGGAGCCACATGCGCAGATGGCTGATCCGGTGGAAGAGTCGGACTTGAATCAGATGTTAGCTCCACCAGTAGAATTGATTGTGGAGGATAATGATCATTCAGTTGAGATAGGAGTAGCAGGGATAAAGCACGAGGCAGGGGCTGTGACAGAGCCTGAGACAGAGTCTGAGACAGAGTGCGACCGAATTTTCTCCAACCGAGTTAGATGGAGTTGAATAAATAGGTACTGTCCCTTACTTAGAAGGTGTGGAACAAGGACTTACTGACTCTGCGTTAGTTACAGAAGATACTAGCAATGAGGCCGAAACTCTGGGCCGAGGTCATAGAACAAAAATGAGATCGACAAGATTGAGAGATTTTGTTGCAAATACAGCTCATGCAACGTCTTTTTACCTGATCGAAGGCTTTGTGTCATGTGACAGGTTTTCAGCTGATCACATATGTTTTCTTGCAGCTATTACCTCTAATACAGTTCTAAGGCATTACGCTCAGGCCGTGGAAGATGTACATTTTCGAGACGCTATGAAACATGAGATAGTAGCACTTGAAGATAGTGGAACGTGGACTGTGGTAACGTTACCAGCTGGAAAAAAGGCTCTCGGATGTCGATGGGTATATTGTATAAAATACATAGCTGATGGAACTATCGAACGGTACAAAGCTCGACTGGTTGTGTTTGGAATCACCAAGTGGAAGGTCAGGACTACACTGAAACATTCGCACCAGTTGCGAAAATGACAACCATAAGATGTTTTCTTGAGATTGTTGCTTCACATGATTGGGAGGTACATCAGATGGATGTGCATAACGCTTTCTTGCATGGAGATCTAGAGGAGGAAGTGTACATGCAGTTACCACCGAGCTTTCGAGTGCAAGATCAGAGCAAGTTGTGTAAGTTACACAAGTCTCTCTATGGGCTTAAACAAGCACCAAGGTGTTGGTTTGCTAAACTGTCTAAAGCATTGATAGACTATGGCTTTATTCAGTCTGTTCCAGATTATTCTCTATTTGTCTATAATCAAGCTGGAGTTCAGATTCATGTACTGATCTATGTCGACGGTCTGATTATTATTGGTAATTCCTCTAAGGTAATATCGACATTCAAGAATTATTTGAGTACATGTTTTAAGATGAAGGATCTCGGAATTCTCAAGTATTTTTTGGGGATTAAAGTGGCTAAAGTGCATCAGGTATATACTTGTGCCAAAGGAAGTTTGCTCTGGATATTATCACTGAAGCAGGACTGCTTGGAGCTAAACCTGCGTCGTTTCCAATGGATCAGAATCACCAACTCGCTCGTGCTACTGGTGCGACAATCTCTGACCCGAAAAGATAATCGAGGACTTGTAGAGAGATTGATTTATCTACGACTGACTCGGCCAGAGTTGTCATACGCGATCCACATACTCTCACAATTTGTGCAGGCTCCGAAACAGGATCATATGGATGCTGCTATGAGAGTTGTGAGATATCTGAAGTGGAATCCTGGTCAAGACATGTTGCTGAAAGCGGGTCAGCCCCTTACACTTACTGCTCGGTGTGATGCAGATTGGGGAGGATGTCCTCTTACTAGACCATCTTTGATGGCACGGTTTATACAGCTGGGAGATTCTCCGGTCTCATGGAGAACATATAAACAAGACACAGTGTCAAGATCATCGATGGAAGCGGAGTATAAAGCGATGTCTGATACAATTCAAGAGTTGCTTTGGTCGAGGAATCTACTTTTTACACTTGGAGTTCGATTTGATGCCCCTATACCGGTTCATTGTGACAATATCTCCTCGATTTATATGACGGCAAATCCGGTATGTCATGAGAAGACTAAACATGTGGGTGTCAGTTATCATTTTATACGAGACGAGATAGTTAGAGGCTTCATCACAACGAAGCATGTCACCACAAAGATGCAACTGGCTGATATATTGACAAAAGCTCTTGGGAAGAAAGAGTTTGGAGAATTTCATATCAAGTTGGGAGTTCAAAATCTACACTCTCCAACTTGAAGGAGGGTATTAGGATATTGAGATGTCAAAAAGGTTTATCCATCCCATATGGTCTCGTACCACGACGGGTTTGTCATCAAGTGGGTTACAACAGACATGTCCCGCGGGGGCTGCGGTCCTCAGAATGTCGGCCCAAACCCGTACCGCAGAACATATAGACCTTCGGGGGCCGTCCCGCGGGATGCTTCCTTATTAAACCACCTACTACAGTTTCATTCATGAATGGTCAAGTGGAAGAGTTGTGTAAGAGAGTTGAAGAGAGCTCTTTAAGATTCACCAAAAGCCTTATCAAAATCAATGCCATAAAGCTCTGTTTGTGCTTGCGTTCTTGGGTTAAAAGCCTTTTTTGGTTATCAGCATAAGATTTTATTAAGTTTGAATCTGATTGAGTTGTTGTCTTTGTAATAACTTTACTCAAGTGTTGTATGTCTTCATGAAACCATCTCTCTTTGTAATTCTTTGGATTTCAAAGAAAAGAAAACCGTGAATCACTTTGTCAAATTATACAAGTGACATGATATACAACTAACTTTTCTCCTAGACAACATCATTGTAACCAAATTTAATTTAAGAAAAGCACCATTTCACCGTACTGAAAACAAAACCAATCAAATTAAACAAAAAATCTCACATTGTAATAAAGCAATTCATAGTTGTGTGTAATAAAAAGAGAAAACAAAATCAAAATACCACCAGAGCTCGAATCGTCATCGCTAGAGCTGGAGTCGTCATCGCCGGATCTCGAATCATCATCACCGGAACTCCTTATGTTTTCTGGGGGGAAAAATCACAAGAATCACTTTCTTTTCACTCTCTCTCGTTTTTTTCAGGTAAAATAAAAAATGAAAAAAAAAAGCGGGTCCATGTAATCCCGCATGACCCGTTTCGGCCCATCTCGCAAAAGGCATGATCCCGCAAAGACCCGTCCCGCGAAACCTGCAAATATACGGGCCTAGAATACCTCGTCCCAATACCATCTCGCGATAGTCCTTTATGGGTCAGGCCCGCGGTCCAAGTCCATAATTGCCATCTCTATTCGGATATTGACATATCTATATATATCTCTTAGAATATATTGTCATTAATTTTCATATATCTTGTAAAACTAGTTTAGGAATGAAACCCTTGTATAAAGAGAAGGTTTTGGACCTAAAGATTAATACATACTCTTGTTTTCTGACAATAGTGACCGTTGGATCAAAACCAGCTAAATACAATCTGAACCGTTAACTTCACAAACACTAGGATCGCCAGCGTGGCATAAACATGATATTTTATATACATATACATGTTGCTTATGTCCTCATTACACAAACAGTACTCTTAACTCTCTTTAGATCCGATGGAGTCATCACCACCAGCAACCAAGCCAGCGAGAGGGGGAAGAAGAGGAGGAGACCGCAAGAAGAGCGTCTCCAAGTCCGTCAAAGCCGGTCTCCAGTTCCCCGTCGGCCGCATCGCTCGTTACCTAAAGAAAGGCCGTTACGCGATCAGGTACGGCTCCGGCGCTCCGGTCTACCTCGCCGCCGTTCTCGAGTACCTCGCCGCCGAGGTAATAAGTTTCCGTAGATCTCTCCGATTGAAATCTTTTACAGATCTTGATTCTAATCATCTTTATCTGTTTATGTTAAGGTTCTCGAGCTGGCTGGAAACGCGGCGAGGGATAACAAGAAGAACAGGATAAACCCGAGGCATCTTTGTTTGGCGATAAGGAACGATGAGGAGCTGGGGAAGCTGTTGCACGGTGTGACGATCGCGAGTGGTGGAGTGCTTCCGAATATTAACCCGGTTCTGCTTCCTAAGAGGACTGCTGGTTCGTCTCAAGGTGATAAAGAGAAAGCTTCTTCGCCGGCTAAGAAGTCTCCCAAGAAGGGTTGAAAACGGTGTCGCTTTGTTTTGTTTAGGGTTTCTCTTTAATGTTTGGTTTGTGAAACCTATTGAAGATTTATGTTTTTATACATTTGTAATGAAGGAACTAATTTCTCTGGTTATGTTTCTGAGTTTCTGTCTAATCGAATAAAAAAAGTAAAATATCTTTCTGGATCTCATTCTTGTTATTCATCAAAGATTGAACTTGAGAAATTGAATGTAGAGTTATAGCAAAGTTAGTAGTATTAATCAAAGTAGTTCGTTAATTACTGTTTTAGCTGAATAAATGATGTATCATTGTATTAGGTTTTATTTGTGCCTGATTGAAGAGCCTCATTAGAGACCCATTTAAATTGCTCATCAGCGTGCGATGTAACTACTTCAGCTGCAGTTGATTTTTTTGCTTTACTTGGGTTTTGTTTTTATTTTGATTTAATGGGATTTGCTTTCCTATTTTACAACGGAGGTAAGCGAACCTATGTTTGTTCATGTCATTTAAAACAAAAATACTTACAAATGGTTTCATTTCGTATAACATTTAATTAGAGATTTAAAGTTGATCGGTTACTTTTTTAGCAGTTGATCGAGTGTTTTACTGTTTTTCATCTAGTAATTAAGTAATAAGATTTGGACAATAGGAACAAAGCCACCAAAGCGAACCTGGTCCAGTTGGTTATGGTTATGTCCTTTCCACTTGGGGTCCAGGGTTCGAACAGCTTTGGTACCCATCTCTCTCTCTCTCTCTATCTCTCTGTCCCTTCGAAGTTCGAATTCTTCGTGGTGATCGCATGACTCGTCGTATCAAAAACTGAGGTAATAATAATTACCTTTTTTTAATTTAAGAAAAGAAAGCTAGGTTTTGTTTAGACCAGCATTATCAGTGCATGGGCCTGTAGAGGTAAAAATTAAAACACGAAAACTGAAACAACGAGAGCAAGAGGGGGGTATATAGAGAGATCCCTTAAGAATGGTAAATTGGTAATACATGATCGAAATAACAAAGTTGAGTAATATGTAACATACTATATATCACCACATCCTGAATACTAAAAAAAAAAAAAACATTTTATGGTTGCTACTAGTGCTTCNTAAAACACGAAAACTGAAACAACGAGAGCAAGAGGGGGGTATATAGAGAGATCCCTTAAGAATGGTAAATTGGTAATACATGATCGAAATAACAAAGTTGAGTAATATGTAACATACTATATATCACCACATCCTGAATACTAAAAAAAAAAAAAACATTTTATGGTTGCTACTAGTGCTTCGTTTCTTCAAGCAGGATTCAAGGTTGATGTTTTGGTGTTGGTTGTGGCTGGTGCCATTGGCTCTGCAGTTCATCATCTTCCTTTGCGTTTTCTGGATCATGATGCTTGGCTTTAGCCTTTAGGTGCATCCACATAACGGAGAAAGTACACCTAGTACAACAAATCATGTTACACTCTATAACAGTAACTTAATCCAAGCACAATTCACCACCATATATACATACATATATAAAAATCTTCAAAATGGCAATAATAATAAAGCTCAATCATACGATTGTAGATACACCCATTTACACCTTATTTTCAGTAAAGAACCAACTCTGACAAAGTGTACCAACAATAATTTCTGTATGATGTTTATCTCTTTTCTAAAAGTAAGATGTAGAAGAAGAGGCTGGTAATGGAAAAAAACAAAACTTAATGGGGGGATCAAGTTTTAGGCGGAGGAGTTCCAGCAAGCCATCCCCAGACGCCACCAGAGCTTTGTGGTTTGCCATTCATGTTGACGGCGGCTTGTTCAGACGCAACCGCTCTTTGACGGTGGAGTAGTTCGAGTTCCTTTTCAAGTGTTTCCATTGTCTGAAGCTTTTGTCTTACCTCTGCAACTTCAACCTGAAGGGCACTTAGAGAAGTTCAGATAATCAACCCGGAACTTGCAATACGTTTTCAAAAAGGAAGGAAAAGTAATTTTCTTGGTAAAGAATCTAATTACCTCTAACTTGAAACACCTTGACTGTTCCGCTGCAAGTTGACTCCGCACAGAATGAAGTTCCTATACATCAAATACAAAAAAATGCAAGACTGATTAGGAACTAATTTTTGAAGGCAATATAGTATTACATATTAGTATATTACCTTGTATAACTCCGTGCTTCGCGTTTCTGTCTCTGTTAACTCTTCCTTCAGTTGCAGAGTTTGTATCTTCTCCTTGCTCAGTGATGCCTCCAGTTCTTCCTTCTCCGATCTAAGGGATGTAATAATGCGCTCGCTTTTACCTTCAACCTATGGATTTTCATATTCAAAATGACAAAAGAAAAAACAGAGATAAAATTTCAAATCTCTTCAATATTTTCACATTTTTAAGGAGGGAAAAGTTATGCGGGAAGATACCTTTGATCCGGAGTTAACATTATCCATGACAATTTCCCGTACTTTGCTTTCTTGGCTCACCCCGATCTCAGACTCAATATCTCTGGTGGTGGCGTTGTTAACAGCAGAAACACTATCACGCACATGAGAAGCTTCCATAATCTTTGATTTCAAGCTTGATTTGTGGCTTGGTTTAAGAACATTCACCTGTGATTGGCAAAATACAGAGTTAACAACCGAGTTGAAAACAAAAACAAATCAGGACAAAATGTGTGTATCTATGAGTACCTCGTTGTTGTAACGTCCGTTGTATCCACCAAAAGCAACGATTACGTCTTCACCATTATATGAGCTCACAACTAAACTCAATCCCTGTTATCAAGAACATTTTCAGCTCAATTCTGGAAGAATGGAAAGGAAATCACAAGAGATTTACTCAAGTTTCATGTTTATGGAATAATGACTTTAAAAAACTACCTCACTAGCGAGAGGTGCACCTCCTTGGACTGTTGTGAGTACTGACCACGCAAGAGTTGACATATTTAATACAACAGTCTCACATGCCCCTGCGGTAAAAGTACCAGCAAGCATCACAATTAATCACACTAGAAAATTATTTTCTTTTTCCAGGAAAGGTTCCAGTGATGTAACGTAAAAAGTAACACATGCTTGTTGGGAAGATTAAGAGTCTCAAAGGGAAAAGTGCAAAACATACCGCTCTTGTTATCTCCACCGCCAACGATAAACCAGTTCTCCCCAATCGTCACACCAGCGTGTCCAGCACGTGGAGTTGGGGCTTCACCTTGTTGTGCATGTCTTGACCATTCCATCTATAATATGGAAACACATACGGTAAGAAGCCAACAAAGAGCGTTGTTGAGAAAAAGAGAAGCTTAACATACAGTTTGCAGATCAAGGACGTGCAGATCACTAAAACAATTTGTATGTGATCCTCCGCCAAATATTAGAAGATAGCGCTCAGCATGCACTGCAGCAGCATGATCAGACCTTGGGGATGGAGGGGAACCCCTGCAAGTTGACAGAAGTTTAACTTTGAACAGCGGAAAGTTGATAACTGGCGGATTTGTGAAATTTCCTTCGATTTCTGAATTTGTATCTAGTTTTTAAACAAATAACTTGAATTCTTAAAAAAAAATTGAATAAAATGCAGAAACGTCATAGGATCTTACACGGCATCTATCTCATCCCAGGTCATGGTATCCAGATCAAGTAGATGCAAATCATTCAGAAGCGATTTATTTACACCCTGGCCGCCAAATATCACCAATTTTTTTCCCACAAGAGTCACTGACTGGCCTCCACGTGAAATCTGCAAGCAAGAAAGAGTGATAAACATAGTGTCGAAGAAGCCAAACTACATACTCCATTTCAAATATCAGAAAGAAGATCAATAAATTGCATTCGGATGCAACTTAACACTAACACCAGAGAATACTAAGAAGGGAGAAAGAGAGCCAATTTTCATATAAGGAAAGTTTACTAGGTTACTAGATAGAAAAGTTTCCCATATAAGGATCAGAAAAACTTAGGAGAAAAGATGATGTACCGGTGGCTTTCCATCTGTCTTTAAGATTGACCATGTACAGGTATGCAGATCAAAGACCTTAACTGTGACGAGAAAACAGAAGAAAAAGTGATATACAAAATTAGTATGCACAAAACTATAACTTACCTGAAATTAGCAACTTCAAAAGTGTTTAAACCTCTTACCTAGAATTGATTCTGAGGGATCCTTTGCATGGCCACCGATAGACAGAAGCTTGTTGTCCCATGGTATCTACATAACAAAAAGGGAAGGCCAGTGAGAATAACGTATTTCAAGATTATTTTCTGCTATAAACTAGTAGCATGTGGATATCATGAGGAGATTACTGTACTTCCAACCTTGCCTTTGATATATCAAGGCTAGAAAACCAAAGAAAAAAATAATAGTTAGAACACAAACCAACGAATGGCCAGCACAGTGAGTTAGTGTTGCTGGAGATGATGTTTCCTGTGATTCAGTCACAACCTTGGTTTCAACTCTTGACCAAGTCCAGTTTTTTAGATCTAAAACCTGTATTTCAAACACCATTTACAGAAAATATGCTTTTATTCCACAAAAAATAATAGGAGAAGAGTCCTCAAGGTAGGCAAAACTGAAACCAAATATTCTGATTAGATACAGCTAATGCTTTTCGAAGAATGCTATAAGTTTCTTACATGAAGATCACCCAGATAACGCCCGTTGTGGTTTCCACCATACATATACATCTTATCTTGAATAACCGCTGCTCCATGCTGAATCGAGTTTAATAAACAAGAGTTAGAAAAGAGAGAAGATACGCGAAGAGATCCTCTTCTTTGATGTTCCACAAGATGTTTAGATAAAATAATACCTCATACCGAGCTTTTGGTGGATGGCCTGATGTAAGTGGTGCCGTCCACTGGTTATACACAGAAATAGTACTTGGGTTTTCCAAAACTACATCTTTATCTTGGGTTTCCATCAACCGCCCATCCTCTGTAGCGGTCGTCATTGTCTCACCAAAAGAACCTCCATTCTCAAGACTCGGCTCGGCCTTTGTGCTCTGCTACAGAGAATCAATCCCAATTACTAAATGAGTAAGATACATCTCTTTAGGAAAAGGAATGAAGAGTCTGAACTTAAACATGGAATGGTGTTAAATACACCTCAGACGTGGAACTGGCATTTGCTAAGCAATACATGCACAAACTGAAACTTGATACTATGTATAAGAAATGAAATTTCTTAATTTGGGATTTAAAACTCACACTGATTTGGACATCTATAGCAGGATCTGGGACAGAGTTCGGTGGATTTGGATACCAACTAGAATCTCCTTCCTTTTTAAAAAATGAGGAATATAGGACGAATTTAGCCGATGATCCACAAATTAAGCAAAAGGGGCATAAAAAATTCAGTGTTGGTTACCTCTAGAATTTTCACAAAATGACGCATTGCCTCAATGGAGGGCATGGTTCCAAGCCCCTGCCAACTAGTAAACATATACATCTCTTAGGAAATCACACAAGTACCACGTTCTGTACTCTTCGTTCATAGAACATTATCCTAAGGTAACGAAGTAGGTTTGTATTTGCAAAATGGGAATCTCTAAGATGACTTTCCCACGGCATAAACCAAAGTTAAATGCAACTCTTTTTCATTTATTCCCCATGGATGTAAACAAAAGTACCACATTTAAAACTACTCTCTAACATACTAGATGGACTTCCAAACCTAAAACCAATTGGTGATAAGTGGATTTGCCTGGCCCATTTATCGTATACATTGCTTAGGATTAGGATCCCTTACAACTATGTCTCTATTAGAAGCTACATTGATGAAATCTAAAGCCTCTCTCTCTCTCCTTATAGTGTAAGGAAGGCAAACCTTTTCCACTTGCTTTGCTCAGCTGGATTCCACGCGCTAGGTTTTGGTGCATTACAAGGTCCTACAGTGGCCTGATTAAACAAGTAAAGCCTTTTCTTTATCACAACAATGATGAACAAGCCAAGTCGCAAATCAATTAACAAGGCAATAGGATCAATCGTGTTGTTTAGATCACTAGATCTAGTGGAATTTCGAAATAGATAATTTGTTTCGGACCTGCTGGTGAAGCGCGTAGAGAAGCAGCGCGGTGTCGTTGGAGAATTTGGAGCTGAGTTGTTTCACGGAAGACGGTACAGATCCGTCGAGGCCGAGGTACGATGCGGCGGCGTAGAATCTGTCGGGGTAAGCGAGGGTAGCCATTTTGTTTTCCTTTCGTTGATTTGATTCGAGAGACGATGGAGGAGGAGGAGGAAGAGCCAACAACCGTCGGGATCAAGTTTTCGGATCAAGAAAAAAAAAAAAAGGCTTTCGGATCAATTTAAATTTAGTTGTTTAATTACGAATGGATAGATGCAGCGTGTTTATATAGGCATGACGTTTAAACCAAACCGAACCAAACCAAAATTCTAAATTAATTTAGTTATCCGTTCAATTCGACCATCGATTAGATGTTCTTTTTTAATTTTAAACTAATTCTTACCTGGAAATAATCAATTTTAACCGAAAATCTAATACGGCGGTTCAATTTTTATTAATAAAATTGTTACAAGTGAAACGAACCCTAGTTTTGTTTATTCAATCAGTGGTTTAAAACTATGTTACATGGAAACGGAAGCGGGTACGCGGAAGCGGAAACGTATGGAAGCGCAGAAGCGAGATTTTTTGAAANAATAAATTATTTATTCATTTGTAATAATTTTGTAATGATTTCATATTAAAACTGTGAAAATAGACATAAATTAAGTTTAAAAGAAATTATTATATTAATTATTGTTAATGCTTCATAAATAATTGACACAATATATTTGAATATATGATATATGTTTAGTAAAAACCTCAATACATAAAGATAATTTATAGTATTAATTTTAATATTTATATATTTATATCCTCTCTATTCATTACTATTAAAATTTTGATTTTACAGAAATTAATAACTACGATTATATTTTTATTGATATTCAACCTTGTATTTTTTTTAAAGAACGGAAGCGTGATTTCAAAACGGAATCATAAGCTTCCAACGTGTTTTTAAAAAGAATATTTTGGAAGCGTTCTGGAAGCGAGATTCCGTAAGCTTCCACAAGGTTCCGATTCCGATTCCGGTTCCGAAGCTGGAAGCGGACGTCCGATGAAGCTTCCGTGCAACGTAGGTTTAAAATCAATTATCAAGTTTTGTAAACAATTAAAATTTTAAATTCGAACATGGCTTTTAGTTAATAAATTCTAAAATCTATGCAATATACCTTAGATTTTGATTTCAATCATTTGTTCACGAGAATCAACCACAAATGATTTGAAATCAATTTTAAATACAAAGAACTTTTAAATCATTTGAAGTTAAATAATATTAGATTTTAAAAAATGGATTTAAATCATTCATTAAATACTACCAGATTTTAAATTAAATTTATAAATACCATATTCAATAACACTAGAATTTACAATCTATCATTCGAATAATGGTGGATTTTACTTAGATTTAAGTTCTATCAAAATACTACATGATTAAACAAACTCATGCTCAGTTCAGCAACCTTTTCATACTTTGAATTAACCGAAAAACCGAACTAATCAACCCGACTAAACTGAAGTAACCGAATTTTCACAAAAACTTGGAAAATGGTAAGTTTTGTATTTGAAGGTGTTCAATGGCATCTTCTTCCGAATAAACAAATTATGTGCCAATATTTGTTGCCAGATACAGCTTTTGTCTCTATAACACAAAATGCCAGTTTATGATTCAGATATGCTCAAATTTAACAACACGGCAAAAAAGTATAAAGAGGATTTGAACATTCAATAAGATTAAAACTACCAAATGCTAATGGCAAAACGAGAAACTCAACCTATCGGTGGACCCTTTGGTGTATCACTGGAGTTCCTATGCGACTTGTGCTTCGATCTCTTCTCCCGTTTCTTACTCCTGAGAGAAAATGAACACGGAACAGAATCAACTAAAGCAGCAAAAACGTATAATATTTTAAGTGGTTAAAAGAATTAAAAGCAGGAAGGTTAGTTAGTACTCGTCATGTGAAGAACTATGTCCTAGACAAGATTTTAGCTTCCTGTTGATATGCTTCATGTCCTTTTCACTTGGGTACTTATAGTTCTTTACCTGCAAAAAAAGAAGGATAACATTTTAGAAACGAAGTTTCATGGTTTATGATGGAAATATTTTTAAGAAGTTAGTGCATACCAAATATTCAATTTCATCAAGTAATTTTATGAGCTCTGAAGTCGTGTGCTCAGAGTTCGGTTGAGAAACAATGTTCTCTAGGTACCTGCACTAAATGAAGTTTAAGTTTAAAATCCAACTGCTACAAGCTTTCATATAACAAAAACAGAGAGAGGCCAAGAGGGAATAATAACCTATCAAAGTCAACCACTCCAAGAACCCCATTTGCAATACGCAAAGCAGCCAACGCCAACTGAGAAACAATACAGAACCATGAGTTCAGGCGTTCAACCAGACTTTTTGACGGCTTTAAATTATTTAAATATCTTCAATCTGATAAAAAACAAAGGCTAGGAGAGACAAAGAAACCCACCTGGCCAGGAGGAAAGAGGAGTGGAGCATCTGTGAGCATAACTTTATCGGCTTCTGCTGTTGCTGCTTTGAGCAAACTCTGCAAAGTAAAATGTTATGCCAGTATGAGAAAATGAAACTTCAGGAAGGCCAATTAAGTAAAAAAAAAGAAGAGACTTGCAATTATGAAGAGAGATCACCTCCAGTTTTTGGATTTCATCATCTCTAGCTTGAAGAAATTCCTAGAGGGTGATCAGATGAGTCACTTTTGGAGACAATTTGAAGTTAAACAAGGATGATAAACTACACACACACACCAAATAATATAGTATTGAAAAGCTTAAACCCTCCTACTAAAGTTCCCCAAGCAACAAAAAAATTGCCTTTCGACTCTCATCATTATAAAGATGTAAACAGAGAAAACCAAGCTGTCACACAAGAAAACCTAGGATTAGACAGCCAAGATGTACCTCCATGTTGCTGACAAAGCCTTCGATTGCACGATATGGTGCATAGACAATCAGATCAAATTCCAAACTCTGCAAATAAAGTTAATCCAATATGAACAGAAGAACGCGGAGAAAATAGGACATGAGAGATATATAGACATAAGGAAGTTGCCTGAAGAACAGCCATCTCATACTTGAGAATGACGTGGTGATCTTGTTTAATCCCCTTGCCTATCTCCTCAGCAGATACATGATTCTCCTCTATTTTACATGCTGCATACACACAGGTTAACCTGTTTCGATGAAATGTATCAATTAGTCCAGATGACATCATTCTACCAAAGGGCAGTTAACTGCCTAATTAAGCATGTAAAAAACTCAAATTCGATAAACACTTCCAAAACATTTTTTTTTTTTCCAATGGGAAGCAAATTGGTAAAGCATGTGCGTGAAGAAGTAATACATTATTTCTTTGGGATGATGTTGCATAACAGACCATTGCAGATAAAACCTTTTAAAGTATTGGAGAGCTGTTGCCTGCAAAAGATTAGAAGTTAGAACAAGATATCTAGAGAGCTAAAGATCTAAGCCTTTTTTTTTATATTTGAAAGAAGAGCAAATGTCATCACACCTGAATCTTGTGAGGAAACTCAAAGGCACTGCAGACTTCTTGGACCTTTGCTTCATAAAAAGCTCTCATGAACCGTTCCTCATCAACACTCAAAGGCTTAAGCTTGTTATCACCTGAGAGAGTTAAAATAAAAAAAAAAACATCATTAAAAAAACTTGACCAACAAAAAACCATAATGATAAATAAAATTTTTTTAAAAAAAACTTACCTTGATCTCCTCCTGCATCAACTTTCTGCGTGGGATAAGTTAGTGATCCACTAGCATCTACTTCAACTTGAGTCGTTCCACACTAAGAATAAAAAGAATTAGTTAAAAAAATCAATAATAAAGTTCCATAAGTAACAACTCACCTTCTCTAGCAATTGCACTGCCCTCTGGTTAGCAGCTTTATATCTCTCTTCCTACAAATTAACAACACTTGAGCTTAGGTGATGCAATACAATTACATAGAGATAGAACAACAATCACAGACTCAATTTTCACATGATTTTCTCGGGAATCGAAAAGAAAACAAGAAGCAATAAGAGGAGCATATGGTTTACTAGTTTCTGGGGAGTGAAGATCCACTTGGCTCGTTGAGTTGATGTCTGGAAATCCGCCATTACTAACCGCGGCTTATAACAGTTCACGCCGATCAAATTCACACACGCTGTCGACGACGAGACGATTCTCGGAACAAAAGAGAATGAACCAACCACCGTCTCAATTTCAATCTTAATTTTTTTTGTTTTTTTTTAAATAACGTAATTTCTTCAGAAGGGGTTTATTTATTATGTCTGACACTCGGTTCTGCTTCAGTTTTTCGAAAATATTAAAGATTACTTTTCGGGTATTATGAAATTCGGTTCAGTTTTGATTCGTTTCTATTTTATTTTTTTGTTTGGTTTGAATAATAATTATAAAACTAATATCTGATATAGAAACTATTCAAAGAACTTCGGTTCAGTTTTGGTTTTGGTATTCTCGGATTATATGTAGAAAACTAGTTTATTAGATAGTGTTATAGGCTTTCAGAGGAGAGTGAATTTTATTTCAAAGGCTTTTAAAACCCGAACTGACCCAATAAAAGAATAACTGTTCAGTTATTACCTAACTAAAACTAAACTAACCTCTACCAGACAGTACAAATAAAGAACTCAAAAGTTAAATTTTCATGTTTTTACAAGAGACATGATTTGATTCGTGATCCACCCCATGCAAGTCTGAATATCTCTGTAGATGGGCATGTTCTGGGGACACCTTGGCTCCAAGCTTCTCACTGCTATCTCCATCACCTGAGCTACATCAGCTGGTGGGTACTGCTTCTCTGTGCACCTCTGCAAGCTCTCTTTCCATTTCAGTCATATGTAAAAACAGTGATTTAGTTTTAAACTTTCCTTTTTTTCTAAGTTTTACCTGAATCATGAGCCAAGTTGAAAGACAAGAGGCGATAAGCTCTGAAGCCATCAAACCTTCAGTGTTTGAGGGAGACCAGCTTTGATGATGATGCTCAAAGCTGCCATTGGTTTGGTCTTGATGCTTTATACCAGACACTACGGAGTAATTTAATGCCTGATGATGTTCATCCATTGAGCCTAAAGCTTGTAGAACCACATTCCTTTTGTCTTTGTCATCCTTTACCAAAGATGCAGCCTACAACAGCACATAAGGTAAGACTTGTATGCCTTTGAGTTCTCTGTATTTATTTGGATACTACTCTAATAGTTGATCGCAACTACCTTCATAGCTGCATCCACCATTGCTTGTGCTATTGACCTTGAACCACTAACTATTCCAAGCATTTCTGGCTCCATTTCCTGAAAAGCAGAATTAAAAACAATATTCTTCATTTTGGCTAAAAAAAAAAAGGGTTTATAGTTATCAATCTAAAGGCAAGCTTCCACGGGCATCCAAGATTCATTAACTTGAGCCTATTTAGTTACCAATAGCCACAAATAAGGCATACACAGTCATTACCTCTGCATCTGAAGCATACTCCAACATCAGAGCTCGTTGATTTTCACCTTGTCTTGCGTTGTCATTGGCTATGTTATATGATTGATCAGTTTTGACTCGCTTGTCCCTATCATTCTGTAGAGACTTATTGAATCATGCATAGAGTTTACCAAAAACGTTCTGAAAAAAAAAGAAAAGAAGATCGAAACGTCAGTGTGTACCTGTTTCATAGGAGAATCCATGGAAAAGTCGATATTTTCAAGTACAGGAGGAGGGAACAGAGCAGATTTATCAGAGCTTGGGTGTCTGTTAAGCTCTGCTTCTTTGCTTTCGATTTGCCTCATCAGACCGTCTGGCATGTATTCCAACGGATTTAAAGGCATGATATCAATGTCCTGCCAAATAAATAAATAAAGGATTCGTTAAACCATCTTAAAGTCCACAAGAAGTGACTTGCGTCAACATTTTGTGATTTTACCATAACTGAGTCGACGCCCGAGTCATCAAACAGAACGTTGCACTTGTTATGATCAACAGCAAGAATCTTGCCATCACGAACTTCACGTGTTTTAGGATGGATGGCAATGACTCTGTTCCCCACTGATAAAGGCTGAGCAAAATCTATAAGAAGCTCTTCCCTTGCACCTGTGCGTAGCTCTGTGTAATGCTTTCTCGCAGATTCACGATACTGTTTGAGTTTGTCCCGCTCTTCCTGTATGAACTTCTCAGAGAACCTCCGAGTTCTACCAAGAGAACTGAAAATACACAACAGAATGAGTAACCTTTTGCAAATCTTTACATATTAAAAACTTTAACAAACCTTTTAATGACGCTCCATTCAAGACGAGTAAGTCTTGGAGTACCAATCCCCAAATGATTTAGAAAATCAATGAACTCCATCTTTGCAAACCAGGGGTAGTCAATTGTACTGTAGAACCATTCATATATGCACCTTCGACGTACCAATGGACACGACAGACAAGTCGAGACTTGCTCCTGTAAATGGAATAAAGTAAATAAAATTACCAGATTTTTGAATGCGTCTTAAGAGAAATAAAAGTTAGAAACTCCACCTTTAATAACTCTTTCTTGCAACTATGTGGCTTCTCATGAGTGGTTTCAGAAATTTTAGCTCTCTCTCGTAAACTCTTCTTCAAACTCATCTTACGCCTGTTTGGTGGTCTCTGCGGCAAACTCGCTGGACCCGGACCTGAAACTTGTGTAGCTGACACTACTGCATCCGGTTCAGTTATTTTCTTATCACTAGGTGAAGAAGATTCTTCCGCGGTTTTTGCAGTTTTCAGCCGCTTTGGTGGACTTTGATCAGCACGTCTCGCTTTGAACATAGTCTTCAAATTATCATCTTCAGCCGATTCCTGCATTGCAATGAACAGAAAATTACTTAGGCATAAGCCATAAGCTTTTTGATTGAAAGACTTTGTTAAGGACCCTACAGATCACAGAGAAAAATTAAACCCAAGCAAATACCTTATCATGTAGAGTTTTACGTTTTCTTTTTGAAGTGCCAGGTTCCCCTATGGAAACAGCATTAGCATCAGCAGGTGAAACTGGAAGGATAAGACTATCTTCTGGTGCTGCTTGTTTTGATTTTCGTCTGTGATAGCTTCTGACAAAGGTTTCCGGAGTGTTAGGTTTCTCATCCACGTTATTAGCTATTCTGTCTTCTTTCAACTGTGGATTTGATTCTAGATTTAACACAAAACATTAGAAATAATTAAAGAGATGTGTATGGTAGAATGTGAAAGCTCTCTTCTTCTAAACACAGACAATATAAATTGTTAACGGGAAAAAAAAACATTCGTTGTTCACCTGATTCCTTCAACTCGTCAGGAGACAGTAAACCTGACAATGCAGCCAATGCTTGCAGAGCTTCAAATTCATCTACGCAGGAAGAGACAAGCAATAACTTTCAGATTCTGATATATTGAATTCTCAAAAGATGAAGCTCTCCAAGTTAATAAGACAATGCGGTATCGATAAGTTATCAATATATCACTATGATAAAACTATAAAACAGGATCACTATTGAACCTATGAACTTATTATCGCGTTTTACCTCCAGATTTGAATCCCTCATTGGCACTGCCTGCTTCTCCGCTGTCATTAGAAGCAGCTCCTTCTGCTTCTTCGAATCTCACATTTTTCCCCTTCTCCACGGTACCAGCCCCTTCTGTATTCACCAACAAAGCTCCACCAGGCGCTGCCTTTATATGCCTTCTGTCTCGGCTTATTGTCACCACATTCCTAACCATGGAGCTAGCACCGTGCTTGGATTGAGCTTCCTTTGCTTGTGACTGGCAAAAGCAAAAAGAAAAAGAATAGTCTGTTTTAATGAATCATGACAAGAAGGACATGAGATGATAAGTTGTTAGAGCTAGAAAGATACCATTTTTCCATTTGAAGTGCTGCCATTGACTTCTGCTCTTCTATATGGTGATCCTTTTCCTCTTCTCACTGCATTTGCCATTGCTAGCGCTAGTGTATCATCGTCATCGGCCTCAAGTTGCTTCTTGGCTCTTTTACTTGGTGGCATACAACCTTCTCTATCTTCCCTCTCGTATTCACTTGGTACAGGAAACCGAGGTGTACGTTTACCAGCGGCACGTCGCTCTATTCCTGCATAACGCAAAGTAACAAACCACGCACTCTTTAACATGTTCATTTACATGTAATTGTTACGCTGCCACATATCTTTACCCTATAAATATTGTGAGCTAACAGAGTTAAGATAAAAGGCAGCTTGTTGTTTATTTACTCAACAATTCAAACCGAATAGTAATCATTTGTTTAAGTATCTTTTAAACAATAAAGTTTAGAAAACTTAGTTGCGGGAAGTAATGATTGTACCATAAGCTTGTGTCAGCTTCAGAAATGGGAGGCAGCCTTCCGCTGATGCAACTGAATGTGGTGGAATAACTTCTTGTCGAAAATCAATCGACGAAAGTTTAGCAAGTTTGCGCTTCTGATATTTAACCGATACTCCAGAAGCACCATGGCCTTCTTCTTCTTCTTCTTCTTCACTTTCGCTCTCCTCCTACAAACATTACCATAAGCATGTAACAACTGGACCAGACAACTTTACTAAACAAACAATCTGCCACATCTCTCCCTTGTTTACAAATAAATATAAAACAAAAATTTCACAACCTCAATTTACGCTTCAACTTCCCATTTGAATTTTCAAGCAGGAAGTCTTTTTTTTTTTTTTTTTTAATTGAGCAACCGCAGGAAGTCATTTAACATGAACTTTAAGGTGTTAATAAGATAAATGACTCACTCGTTGACAAAAAAAAAAAGAAAAAAGATAAATGACTCACTATGACGCTGTAATGATCAGTCATCATTGCAATGAGGCCAACGACAGAGGCAGTTCCCTCGGGCAGAGATAAATATGCCTGGAAAGAAAAGACAAAAATCAAATGGATGAAACTTAATGAAGCCAAGGGATAACATATCCCATCTCGATGGTAAACGAAGCTGAAAAGTGAGATATTCTAGTATTCATACCCGATTCATATTAAAAAGAGCTTCCACCATGTCAACAGACCGGTTATACCTCACTGCAGCAGCTACCTAAAGCAGTTTCCAGGGAAGAACTAGTATTAATTAAGACTCTGAAGTCATACAAAATTTTTAAGAAAGTATGTCTTATAAAACCACACTGTGCAACACAGCCTACCTTTTTCCAGTCTCTGCCATGTTTCCGATACGCGTCATAGAAACGCTCAAGCTCTACTTTCGCCCACTGAGGTCCCAGCTTATCAGTCAATCTCTTCTTCTGAGATAAAAAAATAACACATCGTCAATAAGGAAAAACTGGAAAAAATCTCTCAGTCTCACTAAAGATTTGGATCTCTTTGACTCCTAATAACATAGCTACGAGCATCAAAGTGACTAGCTTTGGTTTTTAAAAAACAAAAAACTCACTCTTGGCTTGGTTTTGCTAGAGTTCCTTAACTCTTTCTCAGGAGAAGGTTCTTTGTTGGAACGTTTGTACACACTCTTTGACGTCCTACTGGGCCCCATCTTCCGGTTTATCTGCGCAGTGATTGCAACGGAAGTTCAAATTAAACCGATCTGACCAAGAAAGACAAAAACTTTTACTCCCTTCAACGAAAGACACCAACTTTGATTACAAATTCGCAGCACCCAATCGGAATTCAAAAAATCAAAAGTAGACCAGATTCGAATCCAAGCTTTCGAGAATTTTGAAATTCGAACGAAACAAGTTAAAAAGTGAAATTCAATTTTCACAAAAGGCTTTTCACAAAAATCAGATTAAATTGAAGTTCAAAGAGATCCCAATTAGTTCCGTTAAAACCCTAAAATCAGAGGAGATCCACTCACCGATTACGCAGCTCAAGGAGAATCGGTTGTTGAATCTCTCCACAGAGAAGAATTTCGAAGCTCGAGAAGCTTCTTCGATAGATCGGTGAGAAAACTCGAAAGAGATTGAGAGAGAGAGAGAGAGAGAGAAAGGATTGTGGTGTAGATGATGTAGAGAGAGAGAGAGGCGTTGCCGCGAAACTTGAATAAAAAGGCCGACTTGATGATACTTGAGAGCCAATAGGCGTTTGTTTATTTATTTTGTTTACCACTCTGAATATCTGAAGCTTGTGATCCTAAACGACCACGTGTCTTTCCGTTATGTATCTTCACCGTTGGATTTTTTTGAGTTTATTTAGGGTTTGTAGTAACGGCTTCATGCGATTATATTTGAAAAATACCGTTATTTCGAAATAAAAATATATAGATAATGACGCTGAGAAATGGAAAATTTATTTGTTTTTTTTTTGTCTTTGTTATAGTGGTGGGTAAAAACCAAACCGAACCAAATTGACTCATCCGAATTCAAACCGACCAAAATCAAACCAAATTATATGTTTAAACCATTTGGTTCAAAATTTTATCATTCGGTTCTAACCGAAACAAATTGAAAAACCTAAGTGTTTCTAATTAGGCTAACTAACTATAATAAATAATATTAAGATTTAATATATTTAAACTAAACAACTAAGTATGATTTATACATTTTTACTTCTAAATGAATAGAATAAATACAACTAAAATAAAATAAAAGAGTATGAATCCCATGCATTAACATCAAAAACAAAAATTACCTATGATATTTATATTAGGTTTGAAGATAATAACATAAAATAATTGGATTATCTCTTACATTTTTATTGTGATGTTTGGATTTATGTTTAAATATGAAGAAAATAATGATTTTGTGTCAAATGGTAATTTGTTTATGTTATCATAAATTATATTTTTGTAATTAAACTGTAACAAAACTAAAAAATCAATTCGACTGAACTGAACTGAACAAACACAAACAAAAGAAATTAAATCAAACCGAACACAAATAAAACTGAACTAAAACCAAACTAAACCGAACTAAAATTGTACCAAACCAAATACAAACCAAACTAATATAGGTTGACTTTGATTAAAGTTTTATTAGACCAAATAAACTAAGCCGAATCTGTAATTAAACTGAATTGTTCACCTATACTTTGTCAACTCACATACTTACTCTATAATATACTGCCTTATGTAATGATTCTAACCATCGTAATTTTGAATTCAAATTTTTAACAAAAATACAACAGAAAATTTAACATAGTTAGACAGGCCAAAAGTTTCAATTAAACATCGTTGATTTATGAATTTAACCAGAATCAAAGATTATATTGGTCAACTAAAGAAACAAATAACAAGATATACTAACGACATCAATATGAGCAGTTGTAAAAAAGTTAGCATTTAAAATATTTTGAAAAAGAAAGAAAGAAAAATAAGAAGAAATAAATAATTTTTCATATGAGACTAGAAAACTTATAAAAATCTCATGCCATGTATCACTTTAATCAATGGTCTGAATCTTTTATATTTAAAATTTAATTACATAATTAAGTTATATTTAGTATTATATAAATGATGATTACCAAAAAAAATTAGTGATATATAAATAATATACTTTAATCAATGGTCTCACCAATAGATACATTACGATTAGCCGTGAAACAGGTTGGTACCGAAGAATAAGCCTTATCTAGATTCTAGTAATCCTGATAACGAAAATCACGTAAATTTTGGTTTTGAATGGTAACCAAGGAAACGAAGAGGAACACTACAATATTCCTTAACATTCTTTAAAATAATTGTCATTCATGAAGAATGGTTTTTGTTTTTCATTCATTTTCTGTAGAGAATTGTCGAACAAATTTGTTTCTAATTAATTTTGATAAAAAATCATCATTCCTCGTCATTTCCAAAATTTTATTCCTACTTATTTTTTCTTATACTTTCATAATGTTCCTATCATGGTTACAGGTACACCATTTGTTTAAACAAGTGAAACATAGGGGTGTAATATCGCAGATTAGCATACTTGGATCTTTTTGTAAACTAATTGGAAGGGGGAGTTTTTATTAATTTATGAAAAATATTTTATCCTTTTTAAAGGAAACCCTCCTAGCTAAAGGAGAAGGTTGTGAAGCTTTCTAAGTTAAAAGGGCTTTAAGGATCCGTTTCAATTAACCCGTATTTGGATCCGTTTTCTGACGCTCCGATAAATGAATGAACGGTGATGATATATATAAACGTTACAAAGCTCCTCACATCCAACGGCTCTTATTCATCTCAAATTCAAATTCCCCCCCTCTTACCTACACTCGTCTCTCTCGCTCATTCTCTTCCTCTATTGCTTCAGTATTCTCGATTCTAATTCTCTGGGTTTTCTCAACCAGATCCGCCATGGAAGGTACTATTCTCAATTTCTTGATTGATCTGTGTTTCTTTCGATTCGTTTTCTTGATTCGAAACGAAACGATTACGCTGATTAAACACGGTTTTTGGTCAGATCAACATCCAGAAATTTGCAGCGATGGTGTTTCGCCGTGCGAATCGAAGGAATATTCTGCTGAAGATCACGATCCCGACGCTGGTAATGGTTTCCTCGTTGTGAATTTTGAATTTCGCACAGAGAAAATCGCAAGCGAACCTGAAGTTTTGATTTCGATTGCTTGATCCTTAGTCGTAGATATCTCAATCCATTATTTTCCATGTTGTTTTCTTCGTGATGGAATCAAATTAGGTCTTTAGAAGATTCGAATCTGAATCTGAAACTGATTTGGCTGTGTGTAAGGCAACGAGTTTTGATGCATTACTGATTTGGCTGATAACAGTGGAAGAAAGCGAGGACTCTGTTACAAGTGGAAGCCAACAAGTTTCTCCTAACGGTGGACCAACGCTTCCAATTCTCCAGAAAATTATTGATTTGAGTAGCAAAATCAAGGTACTCCCTTTCTTTTAACAAGTTCCTTCTGAGTTGCAATTGAAAGGAGTATGATATGGAGGTTTTTTGTATAGGTCTTGAAGGATGAGCATGCGTTGGTGTCCAACCAAGTGAAAGAAATCAAGAATTGCTCCTTTGTAGAACCGGAAATGTCAAAAGCTCTCCAGCTTCTGAGTCAGTGCCTTTATTTTAACTTTGTTTGCTATTTTTTAATTGATGTTGTGTGTTCAATGGCAGCTACTGAGCTTGGAACTCTGAAAAAGAACTACTTGGAAGAGTCATCAGAGAGGAAGCGATTGTACAATGAAAATATCGAACTCAAGGGGAATATCAGGGTCTTTTGCAGATGCAGGCCTCTAAACCAAGCTGACATAGCGAATGGCTGTGCTTCTGTTGTTGAGTTTGATGCCTCCCATGAAAACGAGCTTCAACTGCTTTCATCCGATTCATCCAAGAAGCGTTTTACGTTTGACCATGTATTCAAGCCTGAGGATGGGCAAGGTAGATTGGCTTTTTGAACACTACACCATTGAGTCTTCTTATCTGACTGTTCCCTTTATGTGCAGAGACTGTTTTTGCACAGATAAAACCTATAGTTACTTCTGTGCTTGATGGTTACAATGTCTGCATTTTTGCCTATGGCCAAACTGGAACCGGGAAGACATTTACCATGGAGGGAACACCAGAGAACAGAGGAGTGAACTACAGGACATTAGAAGAACTCTTTCGCTCTTCGGAAAGTAGAAGTCGTCTCATGAAATTTGAGCTATCTGTTAGCATGTTGGAGGTTTACAATGAGAAGATAAGGGACCTCTTAGTTGATAACTCAAGCCATCCTCCTAAAAAGTAAGTCCTTCATTCTCTTGCTTTGGCAATGGAATAAAAAAAGCCTCACTGTATCTATCTCTGTCTGTGTTGAATTAATGAAGGTTGGAAGTTAAGCAATCAGCAGAAGGAACTCAAGAAGTCCCTGGATTAGTCGAAGCACAAGTTTTCAACACAGACGAAATGTGGGAACTCCTCAAGAGAGGCTACTGCTTTAGATCTGTGGGATCAACAGCTGCAAACGAGCAAAGCAGCCGCTCTCATTGGTATGCAAAAGGGTCTGGAAACAAAAATCATGTGAAACAAAACCTTACTCATACAATCAAAGCTTTTTTTTTTTTGTGCAGCTTGTTGCGAGTGACAGTGAAGGGAGAGAATTTAATCAATGGCCACAAAACGAGAAGCCATCTTTGGCTGGTGGACTTGGCTGGAAGTGAGCGAGTAGGGAAGGTAGAAGTTGAAGGAGAAAGGCTGAAAGAATCTCAGTTTATCAATAAGTCGCTTTCGGCACTCGGTGATGTTATCTCCGCCCTTGCATCCAAAACAAGCCACATTCCTTACAGGTTTCTCCCTTCCTCCCCTATGTCAAGACATTTTCATTTGAACTTCACTGGTTTAATATGGAAAAACTTTTCTCTCTTTTTTTGTTGCGCTAGAAACTCAAAGCTCACTCATATGCTACAAAACTCTTTGGGTAAGTATAGTTCCGTTGTTTACATGCGCCATAGGACATTTTGTTTTTCATCTCCATGATGTGTTCATTTCACTGTCACTTATACAGGTGGAGATTGCAAGACATTGATGTTTGTTCAGATTAGTCCTAGCTCTGCTGATCAAGGAGAGACGCTTTGCTCCTTAAACTTCGCAAGCAGAGTTCGCGGAATCGAAAGTGGACCTACCCGGAAACAAGCGGATTTGTCTGAACTACTCAAGCTAAAGCAAATGGTAACGTGAATCCTCTGAACTTATATTCATCTAAGCTTTAAACATTTCTATAGCTGAATCTCTTTTTGTTGTCTCCTTTATAAACAGACAGAAAAGCTGAAACATGAAGAAAAGGAAACGAAGAAGCTGCAGGACAATGTGCAGTCACTACAGCTACGCCTTATTGCTAGAGAACATATATGCAAAGGACTTCAAGATAAGGTAGTCCAGATTTAACTAATAGGTTTTGATATGTTTAGTGCTTCTCTTCTTCTAAAGTTGTGAATCATGTTTCAGGTTCGTGATCTGGAATTTCAACTAGCGGAAGAAAGGAAAACCAGAATCAAGCAAGAGACACGAGCTCTAGCGACTGCATCATCATCATCGTCAACAACATTCAGACAATTACCGACAATCACAGAGAAAAAGCCACCTTTGGCTCCCCCAAGATCAATGAGAATGCCACTCAGAAGAATCACAAACTTCATGCCGCAGCAACAACCATCTCAGGGTAGTCATACCAAGAGATTCTCAGACGCAACAAGCAAAGAGAATAATAATAGCAGCCTCAGGAGATCATCATCCATGGACATCAACACACTAATGAAACCGAGAAGAAGCTCCATTGCATTCAAACCAGCCCCTCCTCCGTCATCTATTGCATCAGGTAATAATAAAACACTCCAGCCGAGGAGGGGAGTCTCTATTGCAACGCTGAGACCAGAACCATCATCGTCTTACATGAACTTGACTACTCCATCACGCCCTGCGTTCCGTGGTGGTGGTGGTGACCCGAGAAGGGGGAGATACTCTAAGCTCTTTTCTCCAGACCACAATCTGGTGACTCCGAATGCAATGAAAGGTAGCAGATTCAAGAAGAGTCCTCTTGGAGGAGGAGGTAGCTCGTGGAAGCCGAGACATCCCACGGTGGTTGCATTGCAGAAGAAGGCTGTGGTGTGGAGTCCGCTTAAGTTCAAGAACAGAAGACCATCGTTTATAGCTATGCGAGCTTCTTCTTCTTCTACTGCTACCGATTTGGTCAGGAGGGAACAGTAGTGATCTTTTCATTCACTGTCTTTGTGAAAGTGTGTGTTCTACATTAAATATGATTTCTGTTTTTTTTTGTATTATTCTTCAATTGATTTGTTTAACTACAACTCTATTGAGAGATCTTGTGCTATGGCTTTGATATATGGGATGAAATTCAAACCTCGGCTCAAATGTAAGAAGAAACTATGCAACAGAGTGCATAGCTTCGGAAACAGATAACACAAGTTATATTCATTTTGTTTTTGTTTATACAATACATCGTAGTGTTTACTTCACTAATGACTCACAATCCTATGCTCTTCTTCCCTTGTCTAGTTATGTTAATGAAACAGTGAGGCTTTGGGTGTATTGACTTGTAAAAAATATATAAAAGATGGTTGCAAGAACCTCTCTCAATTCAATTCTTCAATCCATAAGACATTTTTGCATTTGATAGAACAAGATCCCACATCAAGGAGACAAAAGTTCTTTTGTTATTGATAAAACTCAACACAATGTCTATTGTAACCTATATGTTCTCTTCTTTCTTTTGTCCCTTAATGTTCCTACAAGATCTTGAAAAGCCCATTTTCTATTAATCTTCTAAAAAACAGTACGCTGGTTTAAACTTGGGATAAACAAACTCAGAACAAGAGATTTGCCATCTTCTTTTCGCGTTCACACCTTCAGACACTGGCTTCTTCATTCTCAAATCTTCTCAGGCAGAAGCGCTCTTTCTTGCGGCATACACACGGTATGCAGCCAGTCCAACGACCACAGCAGCAGCTCCAACTGTTATATGAAATTTTCGTTATGGGTTTGTTTGTTGGAGAGAAAATTGTGTCAAGATTCAAGAGACTCATGGAAGAAAACATACTTGAAACAGCCATAAGAGAGCGGTTGATTAGCCTGTTGTAATGTTTGCGGCTTTTTCCTGCTTCAGTCTCTGGAATACTCAGATGAGGATGTTGCGCCGCAGTTACGATTTTGCGGAATAAGTTGTTGAAATCCCCCAGTTTGGAGCTGATGGATACCGGAGGCTCTATTCCCATATCTTGTGTCACCTGCAGTGTGCATAATCATTTATATATAAAGTTATTCGAGCTATTTTTTATTGACTCAAGAGATCAATAAGAACCTTACCCTGGTGGATTCTTGTATGCAAATTGGGAAGGAATCAAGATCGTCTTTCGCTGAGACCATGAGGCAAGGGACCTCATATCCAGTGGCTTCGCCATGAGTTGCAACTTCTACAAGCAATTCAGTAGCTCTCTTCCATGACGACTCATCAGAGCTGGAAGGAAAAAGAAAAATCAGAGGATGACAAGGCATCTACTTAAAGCATGTTTCAACCAATCAAAGAGAAGGAAACATTACCTGTCATACACGAAGACAGCTATGTCACATGCAGCCAACGACTCCTTGGATGAAAATAGCCCTTTAGCCCCATCATCTGGAATTTCCCTCATCGCAAGAGTTTTCTTTGCACTCTGCACCCAGAGAATTGCAATTTTCAGATTAGTGAGCAAAGGTAGGCCTCAAAAGATGCCAACACGCACGCATGTACCCATAGAAACAATTCAATGAAGATATCTAGCTAGTTTCCGTCTCAAAGTCCCCAAACTAACACTCAAGGTTAATGAGCATTACATACAAAGAATAAACAAAAAGTAGCCTCAAAAGATGCCAAAAAAGTAGCACGTCTGAAAACGTTTGTTCAAAACTAACACTCAGGTTTGCTATTCTTGTTCAGTATTTTGCACATATCTCTTTATGCGCTCACAAACACACATAATGAGACAGATTGAATAAGTATTCCCACTCACCCCAGAGTCATCCACCATATTTACTGCATAGCGCTCATCAGTGGTTGGACCCTGGTTTTCATATGACCTAGATCATGAAGAGACATAACTGTAAACCACATGGAGAGGTCATCTGAAAAAAGAGGAAAATTTTCTGCTCTAACAATATGCAAACGTCTCCATGCACTAAAAAAAGGATCATACTCAGTAATGCAGATAAGACAAACCTTCCAAGAAAGCAATTCAGTAATGCAGATTTTCCGGCGTTATTGGGTCCAAACACAAAGCACTGGAAAACTTTTCTTTCACATTGTTGCTTTTTGCGATCTAGACGTCTCCTCCTAGTAAGACGAATGGCAGAAGATGGATCACCCGGGAATCCAATGTAAATCAGATATTCCACACTCTTAGCTGGTTCTAGTATTGTCATCAGTGACCACTGCAAGGACATAATTGAAAGATTAGGAAACACAAAAATATAACTGATGACAACTTAGTAAAACTAGGTCCCAAACAATAATGATAAGAAATCCACTCAAAATTGCAAAACCACATAAAATCCAATGATAAGTTGTATAGGTTCCAAACAATAAAGATACATAAGCAATTATGACTGACAGAAAGAATTGCATGACATTTAGTCTGTCAATCAAAAACCAAAAGCAAAAACGAAACAAAGAAGAATGAGTATTATGTGTTTGCATGCATACAAAATGTTTCTTATGTTGAGCATATGTGAAAGAGGAGAGTACTGATTACCAGTGACAGGAAAGCGTCAACCGATAGTCCTCCAAGGGCAGTTTTCTCTGCAGCACCATCATAAGGAGCATCTTTCCAAGGACTGACATTCAAAATTTATTGTGGCTTTTTAATGAAGTGGAGACTATCAAAATCAAAATTACAAGTTCTTTGCTTTCTGAAGGTGGAAAAGGTACCTTTCGGGTGCAGTTGAAAAAAGATCCTCGATCTCTTGAGGTCTCAGATTATTATCCTGCAAAGTGAAAACACATTATGACCTTGGTTCAAAATGGCGCATGGCGAGGTGACGTGATGAGTGTCTCGCTTCTCGACTTGCGCCATGGCGACACAAAGCGAGCGCTTTGTGTGTGAAGGCAAAAACTATAGTGCAAAAATATAGGTATAGATAGAATACAAGTTTAGAACCAAAGTGCAAAACAGAATACTTATTAGTGAACAAAAAGATCAGGAGAAACATCAAACATCAAAGTCGTGAAATAGAGAGAAGAACAATAGCACATGGAACCCTAACTTTAAACTTAGGTTACGGTATATAAGACTAACTTAGGGTTTGAAAAAAGCTTTTATGTGACGCTAAAGATGTGTTACAAATCTAACTCGGTTTAGCAGTTTAAATTTGGCAAACCAATTCGGTTTGACTTAAAATCAATTAAGGCGTTGCTTTAGGAGCCTTAGGTTTAGTAAGAAAGCGTAGAAAGCGCTCGCTTTGTGTAAGTCGCCACGCCTTGAGGTGCTGAGGCGATGAAGACATCGCCAGACCTCGCCTAGCGCCATGGCGCCAAAAGCGAGCGCTTTTTTAAACCAAGATTATGACAACTATAAAAACTGCAACCTAAGCCCATTAGTTTTTAAGAAAGTACCTCATCGTCATCAAACATCATAAACACTCCTTTCAAGAATTCGATTGCTACATCTGTCAACTCGACACTCTACAGAAACAATGAACACAATCATTAGCAACACCACGCCAAAGAAGGCAAGTTACTGTGAATATATAGCAATGAAACAAATACACCAGAGAAGGCAAGTTACTGTTGTAAAATTCGAAACAAAAAAAAATCGATATACAGCTCATCCAGTGGCAGATGACTGCAAAACCCAATAAATACAAAAAAAACATTGCAATTTACCTGATCAGGTGTTCGTTTGAATAATGAAGGCGGGAGCAATTCATCAGCAAGTCTTATCTCATTGTTATACCCAAACTTCCTAAGTACAGTCCATGTTGTCTCGAGCCTCCCTTTCTCAATAAAAAGTGCATGTAGAAACAGGAAGCCAGTCACTGTCAATCCTCTTTCATTCACACCTTCTGGCAACTTTTCTTGCACAACCCTCTTAACACCTTCAATTTCAGAAGGCTGCAATGGTGCATGAAAGCACTTGACCTATTTGGAAACAGCAATTAGATGTGTCATCGGGATACGAGATTCATTACTTCTTTAAAACCCTGAAGGATAGGCCAGAGCCAATTCTATGAAGAAATAGCCAAAACACAAGAAGAGAAAATAGAACCTGAAAATCATTTAACTCAGCCTCGCTAAGAGCACCATCTCTGTCCTGATCACAGAGTATAAAGATACGCTTCAAGGCCCTTACACACCGGGGCTTCAATGCCTGGGCTTCTTGATCGAACAGAGGTCCAGTTGGGTGAAGGACAGTTTTTTGTGCATAATAGAAAACTTCTTGTGCCTACAGGAAAGCGTTTCTATTAGGATCATAGTTCAGGCCTAAAATGTAGTGTATACTTCGTATTCTAAAGTTGTTTTATGACTAGGCATCCCTAATAAAGTGCAAACCAATCACGATAGTAAGTCCTTCGAATTTCTTGGTAAGACGATCACATGCCTAAGCTACATCGAATCAACTTTGGTGCCATGTTTGAGCTAAGACAAATATAATATCTCAAGAGGAATAACGAAGTCATGAAACCTGGAGTTGCTTTAGAGCAGAACACTCGATACAAGTCTCAATCTCCCGAAACTGCTGCATTATAGGTGACATCACTTGTTCGAGGCTGACCTGGTTATTGTCGTCTCTGAAGTCAAGCTTACAACCTGCTACTATTATAGGAACTTTTACCTGTTTAAAAAAAATAGATCACAAGCCAATCTTAAAAGCAGCTAAAGTTTAGTCCACAACAACTCTGTTATAAAAGAACAGTGATATTAAGTACCAGGAGTGAATCTATACACCTGCTAAAACATGAAGATTGACATGACTAAACTGAAAACAGAGAGACTAAAATCAAACCTCTAATCGCCGAAGCTCTGGAAGCCAGTATGTAGTCAAACCTTCAAGTGTCTCAGGTCGGTCACAAGCATACGTCAAAACCACCGCATCTGCCTGCTTCAATTCCTCGGCAACCATGCTCCTATCTTCCGGCCTGAACCACACAAGCATAATTATCAAAAGATACATCAACAAAGCTGCAAACCATAAAACAGTTCTCTTTCCAGCTAACATACGCATTTGGTACATTACTATACTAACAACGATAACACATGAGCAAACAGTAACCCTACACAATGTGGCTATGTTCGTTTATGTGTCGTGCGAACTGCGACTAAGATTACGTTAACTTGCGACCTGCGACTAAGATTACAACCTGCCTGCGACTAAATTTTTTATAAGTTTACGTGTCGCGCGACCTAATGTTTTATAAGTTTTTTTCGGGTGACTTGAATCAGAACCTGCGACTGGTCGCAAGTCGCAGGTTACGCGACAACAAAACGAACAACAACCTGCGTGGCAGGTGGTCGCAGGTGACAGGTCGCGCGATAGGTAAACGAACAGGGCTTGTCACTCATCTACCATAAGGCAACTAACTTCCCTCTCCACATCACCATAAGACCCATTCTTTTATCTACAGTCTCTACACTAGCATCACTATCCTTCCAAGTAGACTTATCATTCTTCATACCTGGAGGAAGTGTCGACAATGGTGACGGGAATACCATCAGGGAAGAACTCAAAAGGGAGCTTGGTGTCAGGTAACACGGGAGGGACATTGGGAGGGAACGAATCGGTGGCCGCAGCAACAATCAAGCTCGATTTTCCAGTTCCCTTGTCACCAACCACAACGATTCTCACGGATTTGAGCGAGCCGGGACAATCAACAGCAGCAGCCGCCATCAGAAAGAAACTGCAAAATCAAAAAGAAAAAAAATACGATTTAACCTAATTCTTTACTGACTCTCAATATACACTCAGATGATTAGCGATTCGATACTTAGAAACTCGAGAATCGTAAGCTCGAGTTAGATGAACGAGGAGAGGAAAGTAAGGTGAGATCGAAGATTAGGTAACGAAAACGAGAGATAAGGGATGACCTCTAAGGTTGGAGAGTGAGGGGGGAGACGCGAAGGGGTGAAAACTCTTGGAAAACCCTAGAGTTTTGGGTGTGGGGGAAGGAGGAATGTGGCGGTGGCGGTGACGATGAGGAGAGGAGAGGAGAGGAAAAAGCTTTCTATTCTAGTGGCGTTTCTGTAAATACTAGCACTGTAATTCTTTTTTTTTTGGGCAATTGCACTACGTATCTACGTTTGAAACATTATTTAGTTGATTGGTAAATGCACTGTTGACAAAAACATAATCCCAACCTTTACCCCTATCGCTAGTATAATTCAGACATCTGCAAATTTCTTAAAATTATTTATTTTTCCTGATTCTTCTCTCTCTCCTCTAAATAATAACTCTTTTCTTGTATTAATCTGAATCGAATTCAAGTTGGTGCATTATTTTAAATTCATTAAAAAAAGAAAAAATCAGATATTTAATTTTCGTTCTCATGCTTAACTAGTTTTGATTACTCAATAAAAGACTCACATTTATATAGTAACAGCAATGATTTATATAGTACTATGATCAGTTTGGTTCATTATGTTTCTTAAAAAAAGCAAAGCTTTAACCAATAAAAGATTACCAAGTCATGTTATGTTTTAGAAATGAAAAAAAGATAAAAATAGCAATAATTACAAAAAACAATTTTTATCGTTGTTAATATTGTCACGTAAATCCTAAACTCTAAATCCTAAACACTAAATACTAAACGCCATCAGCAAAATTCTAAATCCTAAACCCTAGGGTTTATAATTTACCCAAAGGTTTAGAGTTTACCCAAAGATTCAGGGTTTAGTATTTGATTTAGGGTTTAACAGTTAGAGTTTGGTTTAGAATTTAGGGATTATAATTTGGTTTTAGGGTTCAGAACCTAGTGGTCAAGAGTTTTAGGGTTTAGAGTTTAAAATTTTGCTGACGACGTTTAGGCTTTAGGGTTTTGTTACCGATGTTAACAACGTCCAAAAAAAAAAAAATCGGCACTTAATATTATTTTTTGATAATCTATTATTTTTTTACATAAATGGAATATAATGTAACAAATTTTTATTGACTGTCATTTTAGCGGTAAACACAAGAAAAACTTATGTCTTAGAGCATGACTGTTTTCTCGCTAGCACCCCCAGATGCAGTTTTTGCGGTTGGTAGTGGTTGTTGGCGTTTTACAACAATAATAGAAAACACAATAAATCGTTTCAAACGGTTCTAAACTTCTAAAATTCAAAAACTGGTTCCATCTATCGTTTGCGAGAGGTAAAATATATATTTTTTGAAAAAATATATAAATATAGAATAAAAATATACAATTGTAATTTTAAATTGAAATTATAGAAATACTAAAATATATATGTATTATATTTTGATTAATATTATAAAAATTTTAAACAAAAATATTTTATATAGTTTTTAAAAATTAATAGTCGAATTTTATAAATATAAATTTTATATTTGTTATAATATTATAATTTTTAATGTTTTTAAAATTTATATAAAATGCAAATATTTTTCATTTGTGTTTTAACCACTCAAAGCATGAATTTAAATAAGATAAAATGTCATTTCATCTGCAGCACCTGACAAGTGTATCTTCATATGAATATTGTAGCCTATCTCGACACTTCTCGGATATGGCAATGGGCCAAGTGCGTAATTTCACCTATCGTCCTCTGTCCAACTAGCTAATTAACTTATTTTTTGAATCGTTACCTAATTATTTTTTGTTTTATGGTTTTTTAGCCAAATTGGCCTTTTTTTTTTCTTTTTGAGTTAATTTGTTCAAAAACCATAAAAGATCCACAAATTAGGTAAATACACAAAACATTGTTTTCTAGGGGGCTGGCGTATTCTTCGAGTGAAAGGATATTACCATAGTAACCATATACTATATTCCCGCAGAAATTAGTGAGGTCATAACTCATAAGGTTATTAGGATTTTGTCTAGATTTAGTTAAGATATACTAATTTTTTTTTTCTGGTAAAATATTTACTTCTCTCCTCCCTCCCCCTTTTCTCTCTAACCTCTCTCTAGAAGCGCAGCCCCTTTTCCGGTCAGATCTCGGCCCCTCCGGTCGCCGGTGTTCTAGCACCGGTACTGGTTCCGTGAGGGTCCCTTCATTTTCTTTCTTTCTTGTTCATGGCCGGAGCTTCATCTTGAGTTTTAGGTCTTTCGCTGGCCTAATGTGGTGGTGCTTGTTTGCTGTCGGCGTTTCCAGTTTGTCCAGGTGGTGGTTTTACGGCGGTGGTCATGCATGTCCGGATCTTTAGAGGAAGAGATCCGGTTATAAGATTCGTCTTGACTGCGCAGTCTCAGTCCCTTCCTTGCGACCTCTTGGAGTTCTGAGTGTTCGACCGATGGTGAAGGGGAAAGCGGTGAGTCGTTATGGTGGGGAGGGCTTGTTGGTGCTTGAACTGCTGGGATCGATGAGTAAGCTCCTGTTCGAGGACAATGGTGGGTCTTGAAATGGATCTCTGGCAGCGGCTGGATTGTATACCGAAGAGTCTGTTAGATATAAATACAATATTAGCCGGATATAAGTTAAGCAAATAGGAAAAAATGTATAATGAATATATTAGCCAGATATAGTTACAATATAATTACTCTATTATTTTATTTTCAGGTTAACAAACAGACCGGCGGATATAGTTACAATAATACCCGGCTAACTCCGATGATAGAATTTATGTTCAATTATAATAAGTCTTTGCTATTGGATACTTTTCTATTTGACTATGTAAACTGAAATCTAGCCGGCCAAGTACTAAGTTGGCTATGTCTTAGGCAATATTTTAGTTGGCCAGCTACAACCGTAAAGAAAGATGACTATCTTCACAAATTTATAAGTGTAAGACATGCAGTAGCTGTCATTAGTGATCCTATACATGGATAACACATTTTTTAGCCGGTTATCCATACTAATGACAAGTTACAAGTAAACTTATGGTTGTGTCCACAATAGTTGTTTGGCATGATATAAAGTTGATTAACGACAAAATACATATGGTTAAGCACCTACAAATTAATTTAACTTTTGTGTTTTAAACAAATACAGCTGTTGACATAAGCAATATAATGATGATTATCATAAAAGACATTCAAAAGTTTTATCCCACATTATGTGTTTGCTTGACTCGAAGAAAGAGCTGTTCACATTGGTTCACAAGTTTTAGCTGACTACATTTCACATTGCCATGATATAAAATTGACTAACAAGTTTTAGTTGATTCCATTTCGTGACTTGGTTTCTGCAGATCGGAGGCAAGAGCTGTTCTGAGGAATCTCCTGCAAAAAATGATCACATTGAATCACCAAAAAGACTAGAAACAAAGGACAATATCTGAAATGTGTCACTGTTATAAATCGCTGTAGGTCGTCCTCTCATCTTCTTACCCATCTGTTCTTACCAGTAAGCGGGGCTACCCCTCCGCTGGAGCCACCACTGTCTCCACTAGGTTGGCTAACAGTGAAAGAAGAAGGTCCGTGTACAAAAACCCAGTGACGCTTCGCACTTTTCTATATGTATTTCCTCAGTCTACCTTTTCTCTTCTTCAGCCGCTCACTTCCATGTTCATGTTCAAGCCGCCGATTGAGTTTTGTTAGTACTGCTGCGGTGGTGGCGACTTTGAGCTCGTGGGCTTGTAGGTGGTTCTGTCGGTTTCTGGGATTGTGGTGATGAGTGGTTGGGTATGAACATGGTTTCTGGTATTTGAAATTCGAGAAATTTTTAGTTTAGGGAAAAAAAAATCAAAATGAGAGAGTTTTAAGTTACGGAAACAAATTCTAAAATAATAAAATAGCACAAGTTGTCTGACACAAGAGGTTTCATGTAACGATGGTTTATCAGAATGAGAATATAGAGAAAATGATTTGGTTAGAAGGCAAAGTGTAGCTTAATTATGAAATGGTATAGGGGTAAAAGGGTCAGAGAAATTTCGATGTAAACAATACGGATCCAAAATGTGTATATAGTTAAATAGGTGATAATGTGTATGTGTAGAGTGCAAATACTCTACAGATACACTGTAATTCTTTTTTTTTTTCTTTTTTGACAACCAAGCATAAATCATTTTTCTAAAAAAAGAAATTTTCATTTTCTAGTATTTAGTGAAAATGTGGTTGTATTTTACAATTTTTGCAAAAGTAATTCCTTTTTGTGCATATATTTAAACCAATGTTTGGTCGATAAAATGTTATTTCTAAGAATAATATTATCTAACTATTTATGGTTTAAATTGAGTTGTTTCACAGACTACACGAGGACTTCGAAAATGTGAATTTGATTTATATTCTTCGGGGTAGAGATAGTCGGCGGACTTACTAGCAAAAAAAAAAAATAACGAGAGACTGTATTTTCTTCCATATAAATCAAATATAGATAGATGGGAGTGCTTTTCGGAGAATCAGCTCGTCTGACCAACACTTAATCTAGTTTAAATAAATAGCTAACTAAAAAAAGAAGCTATTTATGGTTTATATAGAAAACCAATACTTTTTGGTTTAAATAATTTACTGACTATTTGTGCTGACATTTCAGAACCTGCAAATATAGATGAAGTTTATATTTTCAAAATTATATTGCAAAAGTTAAAATGCATTTATCTCTAAAGTAAAACCGACCATCCAATCAAATTTTTAATCATATCCACTAAATCTAAATCTGGTCTATCTCTAAAGTAAAAAACTGATCATTAATCAGATTTAAAATTATATCCACTAATTTTAAATCTGATCTTTAAGTAAAACCAATCATCCAATCAGATTTTTATTCGTATCCACTAAATCTGAATCTGGATTCGGCTAGTGAAAGTGTGATTATATTGAGTCATTTTGGCTTTGCTTTGTCTATAATATCTAGACTAAAATGGAATCAAGAATATTGCCATTTTTCATCAAAGTAACACGAGAACGAATAACATAACCCTTATTTGTTGGAACTGAAAATTTTATATTCTTGAAGCAAAGTTTAAGACCAATGAATAACTGAGGAGATAGATGCATTCCCCAAGAAAACAATCCGATTATGCATAAAAAGGTAACACAACGTCAATCCCAACATAAAGTTCCACAGAATCAAAGAAACACTACGATAGAAAATTTTCATCAAGAGTTGTAATGAAATCATTCAAAATCAAGCTTTGGACTTTTTGCCTTTGGTGTCTGCAGCCACTGGCTTAGCCTTGAAAGGCAAAAACGTCTCTCCGCCCATGAAAGGCTGCAAAACCTTAGGGATCTCCACGCCATTCTCTCGCTGGTAGTTCTCGAGGATGCAGCAGATGGTTCTCTCGGTGGCGGTAAGAGTCGAGTTCAGCATGTGTACGTACTGCTTCGCCTGCTCATTGCTCTGCATCCAAGAAAACCCACATCAAAGACATTACACAAGATCGAGTATCTTTGCTAACTAAACGAGAAAAGAACAGAGAGAGAGATGTACCTTCTTCTGACCGTATCGGATCTCAAGTCTTCGAGCTTGGTAGTCTGTGCAGTTGGAACACGACACGAGCTCTCTGTAAGTCCCCGACGCAGGAAACCACGCTTCCAAGTCGTACTTCTTAGCAGCTGCATCGTTCAATGCTCCCGAGACGATGGTAACGATTTGGTATGGAAGCTTTAGCTGCATAGGAATCATCATACAATAGCCTAATTAGAAAACAATGAAAATTTCACAAGGTCTCCTAACTTTGAATGTTGACATTACCGCTTGGTAAAAATCTTTCGAGTTCTGCATCATCTCGTCAAGCATTTTCCACGAATCATTCTCGTTAGGACCAGTGATGCAGAACTGTTCAATCTTCTCAAACTGGTGAACACGGAAAATGCCAAGTGTGTCTCTTCCGTGGGAACCAGCTTCTTTTCTAAAGCAGGACGAGTAACCAGCATATCTGGACAACAAGATTATCATGTCAATAGGTTGTAACTCAATAGTCTACTTGCTGCTATGTTTACCTTATGGGAAGCTCACTCGGAGGGATCCATTCATCAATATGGTATGCACAAAGAGGTTGCTCCGCAGTAGCAATAAGGTACTTGTCATCTCCTTCACCAGTCACCTGAATTAAACAACGATCTACTCAGACTCAAAAGCCATAAACAACATAATTTAGAGCATATGTTTTTGTAAGACCTTGTAAAGCTCTTCATCAAACTGAGCCAACTGTGCGCACTTGGCCATGACATCCTTCCTCATGAAGAAAGGAGGCTGCAGTCCAGTGAAACCTCTCTTTTTCAAGAAGGTGAGTCCAAAGTTGATAAGAGCTTGGTTAAGTAGCAACCCATCTCCTTTCAGGAAAAAGCCTCTTGCTCCAGCAATCTCAGCACCTGATGTCAAAAAAAAGCATTCTAATGAAACTCCACAATACGGATTCAGGAGGTGACAAAAGGTGTAAAGCCAATGCTAGTACCTCTCTTGGTATCCGCGATATCAAGAAGCTCAACGAGATCCACATGGTTTTTCAGCTTAAAACCAGGCGAAGCAACAAGCTTCTCACCCCAAGCATCGTTCACAGCATTGTTCGCCTGCAAATGAAAACACCATACACTTGTATAAAGCACTCTCCTTTCACAATGCAGACAAAAAGAACAAACCTCATCGTTGTTAACGGGAACAGAGTCGTGGATGAGATTCCCAACGGTCTCCAACTTAGCTTTCAACGCAGCGTAAGCTTCACGAACCTCAGCCTCCTTCTCAGTAGCATCTCGTTTGTTCTTCTCCGTTTGCTGAATCACCTCGCTCGCATCAGCACCAGACTATCCCAAAACAAACCAAAAAAAGGTTCAGATCAATTTGATCATCCTAAGTAATAAACACCACGAAGCTAGATATAAGAAGTTACTAACGATCTTGAGCTTGGCGACTTGCTTGTTCAGCTTGTTGAACTCCTTGCGGAAACTATCTACTTCGAATTGACCTGAACCAACACACGCCAAGAAAACGTCTGTTAGCAATCAAAGATCGATTCCGTAAACGATTGAGAGTTATTAAAAGGGGATGAGATGCTTTTACGCTGGCGCCATTCTTTGTCGAGCCTGATGATCTCGTCGACGACTTCGACGCTGGCGAATCTCCGGCGCTGGGATTCTCGGATGATCTCGGGGTTGTTTCCTTTCTCTTCCCGGAATAGATTGATGTCCAACATGTTTTTGTGTGCGCTCTTCTCTCTGTGATTGAAAGCAGAAACGAGGATATAAATCTCAAAAACCCAAATAAACAGTTACAGATTTGGAGATGAGAAGCAACAACGTTAGGTATTGACGAGAAAGAGAAGCGATAACTTACGTAGGACTGTGGAGAAGAAGAAGGAGATAACTCTGCGGCGATGATTTTTACCTCTGAAGCGGAGAAACTCTATCTAGGGTTTGTGTAAATTGATTTTCTTTATTTAAATCAATAACCGACATGTCCCGTGTATTTCACTAAATCACGGAAATAACCCAAAACTTTCGGATATATACAAACAAAACCCTTTTCTTTCCATCAAGGTCTAATTACTGTATCTCAGTAAATTAAATCGGTGTATATTATTGTAACTTTTCCACGTCGTGGCATTACCAAGGTTGAGAAATAGTATATTCAACGAAGTGAAATTATGTAATCTTAAATTAATCTAATCGTCAATCTTTTCAATTCTGACATGAGATAAATATAAACAAAACTTATTATATATCACTCACTTGCATGACATTACTGTTGGAACCTTACTATATATCCACTCACTCGCATAGTTGCATGACATTAGTCCTGGAGATAATTTTGCTTATGGGCTTAGCCCACATATATTTGAGAGCCCAATAAAACTTAACCCAATATGTCTCTCTCTTCTTCAACTATGTGAGAATGTACAGCCCCAGCGTATTCGAGTGTCTGCAACATCGCAGCAGGTAACAATAATGTACAGCAGGATTCGTCTTGCTGCAAATAAGACTTTACGCGCCTCCACGGACACGTCATCCTTATCTCATCATAATAGCTTGAAGGAGATACTGAGAAAGAACGGTCCACGACTCAGCGTCCCTTCCCTGCTCCAGCAACGAGTCGACTCGGGCCACGCCGTCACGTTACCTGAGCTCCGGTCCATCACCAACCGCCTCATTAAATCTAACCGCCACGATCTCGCACTCCAGGTTCGAAAGTCTCTCCCTTTACCAAACAACAATGATATTGGATACATAAAGTTTAGATTTTTCTTTTTTTAGTTCAAAAAAAAAAAAGTTTAGATTTATCCTTTCTTAGTTCAGAAAAAAAAAGTTTTAGATTTTTGCCAGTGATGTTTTGTACAGATGATGGAGTGGATGGAGACTCAAAAAGAAGTTCACTTCTCTGCCGACGACACGTGTCTTAGATTGGAGTTAATCATCAAAAGCCACGGCTTGCATAAAGCAGCAGAGTATTTTGAGAAGCTCTCGGTGAAGCTAGCAAAAGCATCTTATCTTCCTCTGCTTCGTGGTTACGTCAAGAGCAAGCTGGTTCAAGAAGGTGAATCTCTCATGGAGAAGCTGAATGGATTGGGGTTTCTCGTCACTCCACACCCATTCAACGAGATGATGAAGCTTTACGAAGCCACTCGCCAGTACGAGAAAGTAGTTTTAGTGATACCGAGAAATGTTCTTTCTTACAATCTCTGGATGAACGCGTGCTGTGAGGTAAACGGTGTTGCAGGTGTGGAGTCTGTTTACATGGAGATGGTTGATGACACGAGCGTTGAAGTTGGGTGGAGCTCGTTGTGTACTCTAGCGAATGTTTATATTAAAGGTGGTTTTGTTGAGAAGGCGAGTTTGGTGCTTGAGAGTGTGGAGAAGAAGTTGAATAGAAGCAATAGGCTTGGGTACTTCTTCCTCATCACACTCTATGCATCTTTAGGAAACAAGGAAGGAGTTGTGAAGCTTTGGGAAGCTTCCAAGTCTGTTTCCGGCAGGGCTACTTGTGCAAACTACATATGCGTGTTGACATCCTTGGTGAAACTTGGTGATATTGCAGAGGCTGAAAGGGTGTTTAGTGAATGGGAGGAGACATGTTTTAACTATGATGTTAGAGTCTCCAATGTTCTTTTGGGTGCTTACATGCGTGGTGGAGATATCCGCAGAGCCGAGGCGTTGCACCACCGTGTGTTGGAGAGAGGAGGTGCTCCAAACTATAAGACTTGGGAGATTTTGATGGAGGGGTTTGTGAAGTGCCAGAGTATGGAGAAAGCCATTGATGCTATGCACCGAGCATTCGAAGTTATGAAGCACTGTCATTGGAGACCGTCACAAAAGATTGTCATGGCCATTGCTGAGTACTTTGAGAAGGAGGCGAAGATGGATGAAGCAAACGGATATGTTAGAGATTTACATCGTTTAGGTCTTGCAAGCTTGCCGTTATACAGATTATTACTTAGAATGCATGAACATGTCCAGAGGCCAGCTTCTGACATCTATGAAATGATGAAGTTGGACAAAATTATAATGGATAGAGAAAGTTAAGGGAACACACATTAAAGAATGTTACCTTAGTAGAAACCTTTACGTGTACAGCAAGTCAACTTTTACATGTACAACAAGTCATCTTCTTACTTGATGAACAAGTTAGGTTGAAGTTTTTTTTATGAAACAAATGTCATTTTAAATGTTTTAAAAAAATAGCAAAAAATTTGAGGGTTTAAAATGTCGGTAGATAAAACATTCAGAGTTTTATGTGATTTCCCCGTAAAAGAAGGAAGGTTCACATCCCTTGCATAGATGATTATCTTCAGGGCTGGGATTTTGAACTTGTCGAACCGAACTGGAATTTTTGGTTAGTTCGGTAAGGAGTTGGGTTTGATTCAATAGGTTTTTAAAAATAGTTCGTTTTTCGGTTTGGTTCAGCATTCAGTTACTTCGGTTTTTTTAATTAAAAAAAAACTAAAAGAAATTATAACCAAACTATATCAAACCGAACTAACCAAATTTCAAACCAAAATAACTGAACTAACCAAATTTAACCGAAAATAATCAAACTTATCCGAAATTTCAACATAACTAAACCAAAATATAATTGAAATAAAAAAATTTGGTAGGATTTTTAAAAACCGAACCGAACTTTATTTTGGGTTGATTCGTAAGATTTATGTTGAACCAAACTACCCGAACCATGCCTAGTCAATACTATTAAAGTAGAATCCCTCTTATGATTCTGCCTCTGACTTTTCCAATTACTTCTTTTGTTTTTGGTTGTTCTCGAATGATTATAACAAGTGTATACTTTTTAAAATTGTGCACCAGTGTATCCAAAAAACGCAGTAGTTAGATATTTAACACTGTAACAAAATTGATGCTTATATATTATTTCTTGGTAAATAGTTACTCATAAAAGATATTATGTTACTGTAAATTTACTAAAAAAAATATTCTCATAAAGATATTATGTTACCATAAACCTTAATCTTCTAAACAAAATAAATCCTAACCAAAACGAAGCCCAACAGTGTTTTCTTTTAAAACCAACTATAAACCAATTTAAATACATAATTATTATGAAATATTTGTGTTATTATAATTTAAAATTTATGCATTAATTAAAAATATGTAGAATGAAGACATTACATTTTTCATATAATATTTATTTAATAAGTTAAAATTATAAATAAATAACCTTAGCAAATATATAATCACAATATAATTAAATTTATTGAGTAGAAATTTACCATTTTAAAATCTTTTAAGTAATTAATTAGTACACAAATAAACATTTTTATTATAATAATAATTAAAAATAAAGAAGACAATATCATAAAAATTGACTATAAACAAATATAAAATCTATTAAAATATAGATTAGACAAATATTTATTAATTTAAATGAATTTTTTTATAAAACGATCCCGTGCTTTCAAATCGCAGATCAAAATCTAGTTATCTTTATGTAACAAAACATAGTCAGTTCATACTTCTTTCAAGAGAATCCAACTTCCAATCATGTCCATAATCATGCATTAATTTCTACAAAAAGAGAAGAGACTTCACATGGAGAGAAAGCATTTTACATAATAGTAAAAAAAAAAATCAACTCTTTGAACTTCTAGTTGCAGCCTTCTAGTAGACAGTGAGCAATTTTAAGAATGGTGATTGGTGAGAAGCCAAATATGATGTTGTTAACCACAAAGCATCAGGGATACTCCAGTCTGATCAAAAGCAAATCTCAGCTCCTTTACCACCAATTGAAGCAGTGAAGCACTGAAAACCACTGGACTCTAGCTCTTTCACCACTTTCTCCACCACCGTCCCTGAAACCACTTCATTTACCAAAGAAGGATACAGCGTCAAGGAACAAACAAAATTCAAGAACTCAAATCCTCAATAAAGAATGATTGAAAGTTTCTGAATAAGGATACGTGTAGGTAAGAGAGTGAGGACGCAGCCACCACCACCAGCTCCAGTCAGTTTTGAGGTAAGTTTGTGCTTGTGAGTGGTTTGTATCACGGTATCAATCGAGCTGTGGCTAACCCCCATTGACTCCAGCAAGCCTTGGTTCATCTCCATGAGTTCTTTCACACTCTCTTCTTTCTCTGTCACCGAGATCTCGTCTTTGGTTTGGATGATGGCAGCCACCTCTTTGCTTATAGAGTCCACAGCATTGAACACCGAGTTCATCGCCTCTGGATGTCTGACCGTTCTCTCTGACACACCAGAGACCAGAGCCTTCGTGTTCCGACCAACTTTAGTGTTGGTGATTAACATCCTCAGAGGCATGTTTGACTGTAACCGAGTTATCTCCCCTGAGCAGAACTTGATCATGTTCCCTGCAACAATCACAAACACACACAAATGGTTTTCATTTGACGAGAGGGGTTTAGATGTTTTAAGAGTTGGAACTGACCGTATGCACTGACGGTGTTGTCTATCCCTGAAGGCTTCCCATGGATGATCTTTTCTCCTTCAAACGCCCATTTGTTCAGCAACTCGAGATTGGTTTCATCTAGAGAGGACCAACCGTCACCACGAGTTTTGTCTGAACTAGAAGATGCAATGAGAGCAGCTGTGAGAGCTACACAGAAAGCTGCTGATGAACCGAGGCCTGATCCGTATGGAAGCTCAGTTGTAATGATGACAGTAGCCGGAATGAATCTAAAAAGCACAACAAGACTCAAAAAAAAAAAAAGGTTTGGGACATCTCTTTGAGCAGAAGTTGTTGTTTTTACCCTAGGATGCTGGTGTAAAGCCAGAGGAAGGTGGAGATCCCAGAGGAGAGCTGGATCTTTGCCTCTGGAATGTTTTGCTCTTCAACCAAAACAGCTATTGATTTAAGTGTCTGGCTGGAGCATGAAGCCGGCGTTGAAGGTGAAACATTGCTTGAATCGTAAGCAATCCCTTCTTTGAGTCTGGATACAGACCAAGTAAACTCCAAGGAGAGGTCCTTGAGCTGAAGTGTAAGCCTATCATTGCTCTCATCTGTCAAAAAAAAAACGAGAGAATGTAAATGCTTTTAGGAACAACCATCAATGTTAACTTCTTCCACATTTGCTAATAGATATGCTTCTAGACTCTTACATCAACACAATGTCCAAAAGATTATTACATGAACATCCAAAGTCTAGAACCTGAATGAAGAGGAAGGCGGAGAGTGACGTAAGTGTAGAGATTAATGGCTGCAGCTACAGCTGTGGAACCATGGACAACAGCGTGTTCACCTGCGAGTATGATCTTCCCCGGAGCTCTCGCTTTCACTTCCATGTTTCTAAATCAATGTTACATAAACAGAATGTCAAGGGAACATACAGAACCACCAACAACTATGGAGTCTATGTAATTGAACATCAACTCAGGAAGAGATATATAACAGTGACATTGTTACAAAACGTGAATCAGACCAAAGGGTATTTGTATAATTGAGATCTGAATCAAACTAAAGACCAAAGCTTTGGACTTTACAACCAAAATGGTAAAAAATGTGAATCAGATCAAAGCTGCTCGGATCCCAAAAAAAAAACGAAACTTTAATATTCCTTCTCTTATTGTACCTGGAATTGCCAAGAACAGAACCCCTAGAAGAAGATGGACACTGTCTGAAGAAGCCTCCTCATTTTCATCAAACTTACTTTTCATTTTTTGGTTTTGTTTTGTTTTCACACACGTGTTATAAAGATGAACAGGTTGGAATGGAAAGAAACGTAGGAGACACACACAGTCCCATACGCATTTAGCAACAATGTCTATCTCTATTAGATGAGAAACAAGAAGACATAAATTGCGCAACAGAGTACGTTTGTGTTAAGTTCTATGGACTTATGATTTCTGCAAAAAATCTATAATCTTTATGAAGTTAGCAATGCTAAAAGAGTCAATGACAAGCCAAAGGATCAAGTCTTTTGAGTTATTAGCTCATAAGTTCATTACAAAACAATGTTTCAAACAACTGAACAAACAAACTCTCTTACATTCCTAGATGATATCCATGAGGCCTCTTTCATAATCATCTGTACGCATTCGGTAAACGATAACCAGACATGACTATTTTGTCAGCAAACATCTTGCCAGTCTTGGGCATGACATGCCAGTGGAGTGTCAAGTTGAAGTCTTTCCCTCGGAGGTTGTGTCCCTATAAAGATCCCATTCACAACAACATATCAGAGATACTCTCTTGCCCCAGTAAGAGTTCTGTAAGTTTCTTTTGATATATACCTGGTCTATGAAACGGTACTTGTTTGAGATTTGAATCCAGAAGTTGGCTTCCTCTTTCTCTGGTATTATAGCATCCCATAGAGAAACCTGCGAAAACGTCAAAGGGTCCTGATCTTGCATTAGAGGCATCAACACACAAGAACCACATAAAGCAAAGTAGATTCATACCTGATTCAGGGTATTCTTTGAGGTTTCATACTCTGCTGCTACAAAAGCGAATACCTGCAAAATGTTATCGTTTATGAGGGTTTTGTGTTGGTCCGACCAATATATAAAAAGAAGTATCCAGCAAGACAGTATGAAATTAGGGAGACCTCAGGTTAAAGCTTCAGATACTATACCTGCTTTGTGTTCCAAGTAAATAATGACTGCAAGTCCGCTGTTATGTTTAATGTCAAGCTGACCTGAAAACAAGTAAAATGGTAAGCATTTACAATATACGCAACAGATAAATGGCAGCCTGATGAGTGAGGAACTAGATAAAACTAGTGGTGTGTGCATAAGCTGAAAAATCAACCAAAGTATATACTTATTAACTAATATCACATCTGAGGTATAATAATCAACTTCAACAATTTGCGTTATGATTTTCAATAGTAGGCTAATGGAATATATACTACTAAGCTTTTATAAAATCCCATACCAAAACTAGAGGTAACGACTCTTAAACCCTGTTCAGCTATCAAGAAAATAGCCAAAATTTTGGTTTCCTTGCTTCGAAGAAAAGCTTATCTAAAGAAGGCCAAAACTAAAGAAGAGTATGAAATGAAACACAAACACAAGACAAGATCTGAACTTAAATTTCACATAGGATAAGACAAGGCAGGTATTCATAATGAAATAAGCATTGATTTACTCGCCAAGAGTGATCAGATAAAACATAAATTCAGAGCCATAGCTGGTACGTACACTCAAGCAATTATCTGATTAAGTAGAAAATACACACACAAGGAGGGGTTAAGATCATGAAACCTAACCTCATCATTCCCATGGGGTTGCTTCTGAAACCAATTGATATTCAATATCTGCACACCACATCACAACCATTAACCACCACCCATTACATAAAAATTCAAGCTTTTCACAGCCCATATATAAAAATTCAAGCTTTTTCACAGACCCATATATAAAAATTCAAGCTTTTTCACAACCCATATAACAAATTTCCAGAAAGTCTCAACCTTTAACCGTTTCCAACCACAAAGGCTAGAGAATCTAACACAACTTAACCGTATCATGCACATATAGATCCAGTACGCACTAAAGAGATCTCTGCAAATAAAAAAACGAACGGTTACCTGGATCTGAGCAGAGGGTGCTTGGTTACTGAAGTTATCAGAGAAGGACGCGATCGCGCAGATGAAGGCTAGTATCGTGACAGCGAATGTGAGGAGAGCGTTCGCTCTGTACCCAAAAGAATGCATCTTCTTTAAATCACTCGTGGAAGCGTTTCTCCACTCGGAAGGAAGAAGAAGAAGAAGAAGAACGCTTTTATTTATTTTATTTTTTTTAAAATTAATTAATGTTTTATTTATTTCCTTGACTGACTGATATGCTGCAATGTGATTGGCCAAGCCACGTAGAGTACTGATGTGATATAAACCGGCATTCCGGTTTACAATATCCCCGGTTCGGAAATTAATTGAACGGTTATGTCTCTAATGAAAATTGTCCGAATAATATGTAATTTAATTCTATTACATCTTTTAAATGTTTTGTAAAAGTTTAATTGGATGATAAAAAAACATAATTCCTTTATAAAAGATCTACCAATCAAAATCCAAAACTAGACATAAAACTGTAAAAGAGTTGATGCAGAGAGTGGAGTAAAATAAATGCTCACTGATCCAGTTCGATTCGATCTTAAAACTTGATTGTTGCAGCTAGGAAATCAGTTTATTGATAATCTTTATCGTCTTGTGGCAAACCAAAAAGATAAAAAATATTGTTGTGTTCAGGACTATATGGGATTTTAAAAGCAATTAACATTTATTAAAAAGTTTAACAAAAAAATTCATAATTTAGAAACTTATTATTTCTATGTATATAATCTCTACAAAAAATAAAAGTCAAAATCAATATTTTATTGGGTTGTACATATATCAGACCCTGGACGTGTTTGTGATTGCCCAACGATCGGATGGCACTATAAGATCATCTCTAAACAAGCTGCATGTAGTGTGGAGGGAAGTGAGTAATCAACCTTTTACTTTATTAGGATGTTGGTTTGGTTTCTCGTATGTATATATCCTTTTATCATGGCTAAACACTTTTGTAACCATTCTTGTAAGTTACCTCTTACTAAGTAGGCTTCAAATAATTATCAACCCCAACAGTTTCACTGAAATAAATATTCCACAGAAGGATCAAGGATATACACTTTTTGTTTTTTGGTAAAAAGATGGTTTGAGTTTGAAGATGCTAAGAGAAAAAGTTACAATATGTGGCAAGCACATATACTAAAAAGAGTTACAATGATGTCTTGTTTGTCACATGCCGTCTTGTCTCTTGCGTAATCTGACCGGCGTCGGTGGGCTTCCTCAGCCACGACGTCGGTTGGATCCTCCGTCTCCAACGTTGAGCTTTCATGTGGTGGTCGTCTGGCTTTTTGTCTCCGACGTCCTTGCCTTCTTCTCCGACAAAAGACGGTCGGTTTATCTCCGCGTTTCACTCTCCTTTGGGGAAGACGGCGGCTATGTGTATCTAGATTTAGGAAGCAATCGATTTTCTAAAAGTTTTCCGTTTGGTGGAAAGCTTCGGTTTTTCTGGAGTTAAGGTGGCGGATGAGATCTCGACGACGGTTGATGTAAGCTCTCCGTCGGTGGTGATTCCGTTGCATGTGATGGGTCTTCAGTGTTTGGCTTGGATGAGATCTCAACATAGGTTGATGGAAGCTCTCCGAAGTTTGGTGATATGGCTAAGATGGTGCACACAGTGAAGATCGTGAGGTTTGGTCCCGGCTGAGCCGGTGGTTCCCTGTGTCGGCGACGATCTGCATGTCGGTGAAGACGAGTGGTTTGGTCTTCAAACACTGTGGATCTCGTTTACCGTGATTTGAACACGTGGAAGACGTGATGCGTTCCGCTTTAGTGTGGGCGGTTTGGTTTTTGGGCCGTTGTTGGGCCTTATAATGTTGTGTCGTGTTAGATTTTTATTTTGGGCTTGAATGCCTTTTGTAATAGGCTTGTAAGGTTTAATTATTAATAAATAAAATTCTAGATGAAAAAAAAAAAATTCTTGTTTGTCACATCATCGCGTAGTAAAAAATATAGGCAACAACGACGATTTTGTATTCACGTTTAGAATTATTGTATAGTCAACGGAACCTTCCTTGGAATTGAAGGATGGGGATTATTGGGTTCCCGTTATCATGAGTTTTGGTAATTTACACATTATCAATCTAGAACAAATTTGATTAATTTTCATACGTCAATTTGTTGAACAAGTAACCTTTACGGATCCGTATAAAGGCGGCGACCAAGTCTTTGTCCATCTTTTTTGGCTGTCAAAAGTCATCGTCTATCTAGATGACATACATAGGGAATGAAGTTGCCATATTTGATACTCCAAGTTTAATTAGATTAAAAAGATTTTCTCAGACTATTTTTGGCCCCACGTAACGGGAATCTCGTACTAGAAAGTTCAAATGATTAATTGGCGGAGCTCAGTGAGGATAAGATTATATGAATTGTATGATTCTAATTAATACATGGAGTAAGTTTCAAATCAAACATGAGTACACTTTTTTTTATTAAATGAGGGAAGTGAGTAATCAACATTTTACTTTATTACATGATGTAAGATATTTAATGTCAATCCCATGGACAAGGAGATTGTATTGTTTTATACTCCCACAAAAAGTCTCGACACTTTCACACATATTAAAAAACTTATTAAAATGCATTTATGTTTTCATTAATATCACATATCTAACCAATAGTATTTTAGATAAATCGATTTATTTATAAAATCAATGCATATTGCAATTAATTTCCAGCTGAAAAATTGTATAAATTGCATTGATATTGTAGAATGACACTCTTTATGAAACAAGAAAAATGAGCTAAAGTGACACTTAATATGAAACAGAAGGAGTATTATGTTTTTTTCTTCGGAAACACATCGATCATTAAAATCAAACAAAGAACAATGAGTAGTATTGGGTGGAGCTTGACCTCTCAATTCTTTAAGAAACAAACAAGAAAGGTCTTATTCGTCGACCAAGGATATACAGAAGAGAAGATATAGAATATACTTGTTGAATAAAGGCTTCCAAAGATATTTTAGTAGTTAGAAATGTAATAGTTTGGTTTGGTAGTGTATGTTAGCAAAATGTAATGGATTTGATTGTCTATTTTAATTTCGTATGCTACCAATATTAGTATGTGTTTTTGAATAGTTAGAATTGTCAGCTTTTAATCATAAATTTCATTTCTAAATAATTAAAAATCACTAACATGATAATTATTTTACTCAACGAATACGATAATTCATAATTAATAAATTTGTTAAAAAATTGATTGTTTAATTTTTTGGGGCTAAAGTGTTGTACAAGGAAGTGAGTAATCAACCTTTTACATTAAATATCACTTGTCCATGGGATTGACAATACTACTCATTGTTCTTTGTTTGCCTTTAATGTTCGATTTCTTTCTGAAAAAAAAACATAATATAAAACAATACAATCTCCTTGTCCATGGGATTGACATTAAATATCTTACATCATGTACAACACTTTAGCCCCAAAAAATTAAACAAGCAAGTTTTTAACTAATTTATTAATAATGAATTATCGTATTCGTTGAGTTAAATAATTATCATGTTAGTGATTTTTAATTATTTAGAAATGAAATTTATGATTAAAAGCTGACAATTCTAACTATTCAAAAATACATACTAATATTGGTAGCATACGAAATTAAAATAGACAATCAAATCTATTACATTTTGCTAAGATACACTACCAAACCAAACTATTACATTTCTAACTACTAAAATATCTTTGGAAACCTTTATTCAACAAGTATATTCTACTAGGTGTCTTCCTGCACCATGTCCAGTAAAAAAATTTAAAATATTTTTTAACAAATAAATATAAATTATGTTTTGAAATAAAATTTTATTAATATTGCAAATTTTCTTTTTCATATCAATATTTTAATATAAATTTGATTTAATTAAACATAAAAATTATATTTAAGAATATGAATGTATATATTTAAAATTATAATCTTAAATAGATTTTTCTATATATTTATTTTAATTAAATATATTAAATAAATTTGTAAAAGTTGCATAATTACCAAAAATTAAAATTAAACAATATTTATAAAATTTGTAGATATATAAGAAATTAATAATTTTACGATTTTTACAATTTCTAAAAAAACTATATACATTTTTGAAAATTTTAGTAATAAAATTGCATAATTTAAAAATATATAATTAAATTATATTTCGAAATTTATAATGTCATATTTGAATATATTTATTTTAATGATGATTTATGAGTTATTCTCATATTCTAAAAAATTTCCAAAAATATAAATTGACCTTAAATGTAATATATGAGTTATTATCATATTTTAAAAAGTTTACCAAAAATATAATTAAATAAATTTGTAAAACCTACATAATTACCAAAAATTAAAATTAAACAATATTTATAAAATTTGTAGATATATAAGAAAATAATGATTTTACGGTTAACTTTTTATAATTTTCTAAAAAAATTGTATACATTTTTGAAAATTTTAGTAATAAAATTTTATAATTTAAAAATATATAATTAAATTATACTTCAAAATTTATAATGTCATATTTGAATATATTTATTTTAATGATGATTTATGAGTTATTCTCATATTCTAAAAAAAATTTCAAAAATATAAATTGACATCAAAAGTAATATATGAGTTATTACTATATTTTAAAAAGTTTAACAAAAATATAAATTAACATTAAATGCAATTGTCCATGTCATATTAAGCTATAAGACATATCATCAATTTCAGTAGTCATGTCATATTTGTTTTGTGAAATTGATTATAAAAAAAACATGTGACAAAATTATTTCACGAATATAGTTGAGGGGATATCTTCTCTTCTATGTATCCTTGGTCGACGAATAAGACCTTTCTTGTTTGTTTGTTTGTTTTTTTTTTTTTTTTTTT
>QGKV02000571.1:37231374-37292714 GCA_003260655.2 Brassica cretica | reverse complement strand
ACGTAGCGACCGAGCGTTCGTCCCGCTCGGTCGCTACGTAGCAACCGGGCTCGAGCCGAAGTTCAGTCGCTGTGTAGCGATTGAACCCTTCCGAACATCGATACGACATCAATCCATGCATTCTCGTCAAACCTTCGAATGCTATCTCCCGAAGACCGTAGCAAGCTCAGTCCATGTTTTCTGCTATTCAAATTCATCGATCAAACTTCGCGGATTAGAAACCGCAGAAAGTTCGTTCTTTATCAAAAAGAATTCGTAGTAAACGTGTCGAGTCAGAAGACGGCCCAAAGGGATCTAAAACACGACTCGAGGCCCATCCTACGATTTCTTAACCAAAGGCCCGTAAACCGCAGCACGGTTTACGCTTGGTCCACAAGGAAGGATAAATGTCAAGTTTCCGCGGACAAATACGAAAGTTTTGAAGATAATTGGAAGATGGGGAAAAATGGAATATCTCCATTTTTATGCTATGACGGCTTAAGGGCAGAAGAGTAAAAGCGTAAACCGACCTTGGAGCTAGTATATAAGGAGTCCTAGGCGAGGAGCATGAAGGGAGCACTTTTTCAGAGCAAACTTAGCACTTAGAGCAATTTAGGCAATCTTCCGTTTTTGTTATTTCGAGCTGCGATTCAATTAGGTTTAGCCGTCTTAGGGTTGCTAGAACTAGGAATCTCGCCGACAGCTCTCGAGTCCAGGCTTATACCTTGTTGTAAACGCTCATACGCAGATTCGGAATAAGATCTACTTTGTGCTCTTTTTCGATTTCTTATTCTTATCGTTGTTATTCTCGTGTTCTGATTGCTTGACGTGTGGTAATTAGCAGATATCTGGGTCCTCTAGGAAATTAGGGTTTTTCTTGTTTCCTTATTTAAACGGAAATCGACAGTGCGAATTTCGGTTCCCACATGTATCACTCTCAGCTTGATCAAATGATGGATTGAAGTGGATTTGCGGATGAAGGTTTGATTGAATCTCTCAATCTGATGGAATGATAGATCGAATTGATTGACTCTCTCAATCTGTGTACTGAGATTATTTGATTTGCACAAATAAAATAGACTCACGAAATCAATAGAACAACAAAAAATCTCTCTTTGAATCTTAAAGACCGATATTTTATACAAAGAACCATCTTTGATAAAACCTTAATAAATTTTTTATTAACTTGGTGATTGAGGGTGTTCTTTACAATGACTATCTAAGAGCTTATATAATTCTGTGGAAACTAAGTCTAACGTTCATAAGAAGAAAAGAAAGGAAACAAATCAAGCAAACTAACAAAATCGGAAACTAGCCGTTGGAGCATTTTATGGGATTTTGGCTCCAAGTGAGAAACTTGATTCTTCTTGAACCTGGAAGGTTTAAGGGGATAAGAGAACTTCCTTGGGATCTTTCTGGGTGCTTGATAGGTACTGATGTCGTGCCTTATCTGAAGAGAAAAGAGCTGTTGGACATTAATGTCGGTTTGCTCCAAATAAGCCAGGTTTGAGTAAATGAGGATCTTCCTGATCCAATGGTTGCTGGTGCATGGTATGAACTTGTAGAACTCTTCTGGATCTCTGGATAGACTTCCTGAATGTATAGATTGATCTCTTGGTCGCCAATTTCTGGTTTGAAGCTGATTGAACCGGCTAGCTTCCAATCGAGGCAAGTGCAGAACTGGTTTGGCCGGTTTTGGAGATTGGATCATAAATTCATAATTCCGTGGCTATTTCTCCTGATCTTGGGCTTTCTGTAAAGATGATAAACTTCTCTTGACTCCTATGATGGGCTTTTCTTCAGGCCGATTCTTCATTGGGCTTGAATCTTCTTCTAAAGTTGGGTACTCGCAGATGGACGGGATGAGAAACCTTTGACTTGTAAAATTCATAACTTCTTGCTCCATGAATACTTTGTCCCGATTCCAATTGTCCTGGACTCCTTCTTGAATGTAGAATCCATAAAAGTTAGCCTCGTCATTTAAACCCTCCTGGTTTGTAATATATGGCATTTTTAGTGAACGTATGTCCTGGCTGGCGCCTTGGCTGGTTGAGTAGGGCTTTGGGTTGGCCTCTGGTTCAGTTGCTGATCTGATGGCCGCATCACCATTGCTTGCTCGTGAGGAAAGCCATGAAAGAGACGCTGTTCCATAAGAGTTATGTATATAGGTTTCAGCTCAAAGTCCTCCCTCTCAGCAATACTTGGTATGAGTACCTCTATCATCGCTGTCTCCCCGTAAGTGGTGTTCGTCATCGGATGAACAATGTCAGGATGAACAGTACTTCGATGAACAGTGTTTTGATGAACAGTGTCAATCGACGTCAGTTGAACAGTGTCGAGATGAACAGTGTCATTCGTCGGTTGATTGGCTCTGTCGATCACTGCTGTTTGTCAGGTGTCGATCGACTGATGGTGTACGCTGTCGATTCCTGCTACTTGGAGGGTGTCGATCGATACTTCCCTCGTAGACTTACGGATCGTGCATAAACCAACAGGCTCCTTCTTTGAAGAACCTAGAAACCATCTCTTCATTGTTTTCTAGTACTGAGATGTATGTACCTGAAATAGAAGAAATTTTTTTATGTGAATTTCTTGAACAGTAAATAAACCTAGACTAAATCTAACTAGGAAAGATCTAATGGCGATCAAAGCTCCCCGGCAACGGCGCCAAATTTGATATCACTCACATTACCCTAAAGAGTGATTTATACTCTCTCAAATAAGAGGCCGAGTTGTAGTACTTAGGGATCAAATCCACATGGAGCTAGGAAACACAATAGATCTAATAGTTATCTGATTAAGCTAGGCTAATAGTTTATTAATGCAATAAATATAGTAAATTGCAGGGGCGAACAAGGTAGTTGTTCTTATGGGACTGAGAGTTGTTTGGTGGAAGGATGGTTGCTAGATCTAGGGTTTCTATTCAGGTAATCAGGATTATAATGATATACAGACTAATTGTTGTATGGAAGATATTAAAGAGCTCAACAATTAAGAACAAATCGACCAGCATTCGCTTTCTAGATTCGTCTATTGAATAGATCTAATGATCTCAACAATCGGTTTGATCAATTAGAAAGTGTTGATCGATACACCTTTTGCGCCGTCGATCGATTATTCTATAGGAATATCGATCGATGCGCTCTAGTTAAGCTTTGTGCATGGTTTGAATAACTACTCACTAAGGGTTCCTAGATCAGCTTTCACCTTTCTCTAGCAATCCTAGCTCGATAAGGATAGATTCATGATGAGACCAAGCAGTAACTTGTACCTACAAATCCTAGGTCAAGGTTCTAGTTAGCTATTCTAGAAAACAAGAATTAAGAACATCCAATTGATGAATATCACAACTTAGCAATTCTATAGTTGGGGCTAATCCCTCCTAATCTATCTGAACCCTAAACCTAACAGGTGGATCTATTCAAGCACGGAGTTTGTCACAAAAATCATAGATAAATAGAAGAAATTGCAATAGATATTAAAACCAAAACCAGTGGAGTTCCAAGAGGACTCTCAAGTAGTTCATCTCTTCTCTCCTAACCTAGAACTATGAAATAAAATAAAGCTTAGCCGTCAACAATGGCTAAGAAAACACATAAATAGGGTTTTAGATCGCCCAAGGGTATTCTGGTAATTTGTGGTTGCTTTTGGGCTTCAGTCGATCTTGAAATATGCTCGGCCCGCGTTCTGGCATCACCGTCGATCGACACCAAGGGTGCACCGTCGATCGAAGTCTTTTATCTCCTCGACAGCTTCGTCTCGCGAAGCAGACTGACTACTCTTCAGTAAAACATGCATAACTTATGCTACAGGAAGCTGATTGACCTCAAACCGGCGGCATTGGAAAGCTAACTCAAATTTTATCTTCTGGTAAAAGATAGGCTAAGATAGTCTCAATCTAACGGTGGGTTGGTCTCCATCCATAGCTAAACATCTGACGCGTCTGTGCAGCTCTGCACTCAAAAGGCTCCAAAAGACACCAAAATCACCACTTTCCTCCAAATCGTCCATGAACCTGTAAATATTCTAAATAGACTATATATTGTAGTAAATATATATTAAAACACTTATAAACCATGGTCAAAAGTGGGTAAAATCCATGGCCTAGCATCAAGATAATTAAATATTATCGTTTCTCCTCTCTTATTATTAATCATGAAAAAAGTCATCATTATATTATTACATTATTAAACTGAGTTCATCATCCAACATAGTAGGGAAAATTCCTTTAAAATACACGGACTAATTTTCATTTGCTAATAAAATACACGACCTATTTTAGATCCCCGTTTAATATACGAACTAATTTTCGTTGCCTATTAAATACACAAACTTTTGAAATTCGCAGGTTTTACACATCGTTTTAGACGGCGTTAACTATATTTAACGGCAGTGACGACGGCGTTAGCAAATGAAAAGTAGGATTAGCCCCAACTATAGATTGCTGAGTTGTGATAATAATCATTAGGATTGTCATTAATGCATGATTCTAGATTAGCTACCTAGAACTTGCCCTAGGATTGTTAGATAAAAGCGATAGCTTCATTCTCATCCTAAAACCATTCTAATTGAGCTAAGATTCTTGCTAGAGTAAGGCGAGAGCTGATCTAGTGAGCTTAATGAGCATCATTCAACACGTGCATAAAGCTTAACTAGAAGCGCGTCGATCATGTCCATATTGGATAATCGATCGACAGAGTGAAAGGTGTATTGATCGATATCCCTATAGGATAATCGATCGACTCTTGCTATTGATTGAACACGCTTGTTTGGGTCATTAGATCTAGTTAATAGACAAGTCTAGAAAAGCGAGAGCTGATTGACTTGTTATTTAATAGTTGAGCTCTACATTATCATACATGCAACTCATTAGGCATCTGTAGGATTATAATTCCAAGTTTCCTGAGTAAAAACCCTAAGTCTAGCTATTTCCTTTTAAGCACCAAAACTTCAACCAATCAATCGAGCAATTACTTGCTCAACAAACTGCAAATTTACATTTAAATCATTACACCATCCTACTTAACAAATCCCATTAGATTTATTAGGTTCCCTAGCTCCTTGTGGATTCGATCCCTAAATACTACAATTGAACATCTTATTTGAGAGAGTAAATTCACTCTTTAGGGTAATTTGAATGATATCACTTTGATAGTAGTGATCATGATTCAAGGTTAATTTACACTATGATAAATAGGTTTAGTGTTATAAATTAAGTTCTACATATATTATTTCTACTATGATAAAAAAAATTGAAATTTCATCAAAAAACAAAATGTACACTATTAAAGCGTAATGAAGAAGAAAGCTAACAATATAATCTATCAGAGGACATTTAAGAAATTTTTTCTTCACAGTTTAACCACATGCTCAATTAAACACTAACACTGTCTTCACTTCTGCTAAACATAGTTGACATCATCTAAATCGATGTGTAAAATCTGCAAATTTCAAACGTTTATGTATTTAGTAGAAAACAAAAATTAGTTTGTGTATTAAACGGGGATCTGAAAATAGTTCGTGTATTTTATTAGCAAATGAAAAATAGTTTGTGTGTTTTTTAAAAAAATATTTTCAAAATTTATACACGTGTTATTAAACACTAACGCCGTCGTCACTGCCGTTAAATATAGTTAACGCCATCTAAAACGATGTGTAAAACTTGCGAATTTCAAAAGTTTGTGTATTTAATAGGCAACGAAAATTAGTTTGTGTATTAAACGGGAATCCAAAATAGTTCATGTATTTTATTAGCAAATGAAAATTAGTCTATGTATTTTTAAGGAATTTTCCCAACATAGTACCATGTCTTTTATTCATTTTTTGATCCATCATCATCATCATCACAAGAAGTAAGTCATGAGTTGTTCTTTCTTCTCCTTCTCCATACAACTCATTCCACTGCTTCAGCTCTCCCATTCCCGCTCCCTCTGCCGCAAAATTCGCTGCCACCTGCGTTTTCAATTTCAAAACGTTTTTTTTGTCAGCAACATAAGCAGATTCATATAGACTCTGCACTGCATGATAGACTATCCGCCAATTTCAAAACGTTTTAAAACTGGAACGCTATTTTCCAAATATATAACAATTGCCAGAACAAATGTGCTTCAGTCTCTTTTAAACCTGATTCTTGGCTTCTTTAAAATCTTTTTTTTTTAGTCTTTAAAATCTTGTCTTTTCAACGGACGTAGTGTGATAATTCTCTCTTCTTTCCCTTCATCATCTTCACTTGTCTTTGTAGTCTCTCTCTGTTTCTTCTTCTCCTTTTAAAAAATTAATTACGAATAACAATAAAATCAAACAAAAAGAACTGAGAGAAAGAACCCTAGAACGATATAATTTCTTACAGTATCTTTATCCTCTCTTGCTGTATAAGTTCTCTCACTGGTCTATACGCAGCAGTTGTGCGCAGATTCTGTTTAGGTAAATCAACGGTCAAGAAAGATCATATTTCTTTTTTATTTTAGGATGAATTCAAAATGTGCAAAAAAAAAAGATGAATTCAAAAAAAANTTTACTGCATTTTCGTGAAGCATTAAGTACGAATTAGATTTTCTAAGGGCGGGTATATTTTTTGTTTTAATTTTTTTTTTAAATTTAGTTTTCATATTTATGTTTTCTTGTAATTATATTTGTGTTTTTTGTAATCATATTTGTATATTTTTTTTTAATTATTAGTAATAGATTTTGATAATGTAATGAATGTGTGATGTTGCATAACTATACACTTGTGTGATAGTTATTTCACACGTTAATTTTAATTTATTTCCTAAACAGTTAATTTAATAAGTTAATATATTCATATTTTAGATTTGTAAAGAGTACCTTTTTAATACAAAAAAAAATTGTAACCGAATTTTTTATCCAATACCATTAGCATTTGGTATAAACAAAATGAAGAACCAATTATTAATATCTGAAACCGTTGAACCCATGTTCAAAATTAGGTTAGGTGTTAGTTGGGTGGTTAGTTTGAGCCTAGTGAGTTAACATGAAGTGGAAACTAATGGGGATTAATCAAAAATTAGTTTTTAAATGTTCTTAATTTCTGGATAATACATCTATTTCTATATATGATATCGACACATAAGCCAAAGAATTATTGTGGCATACTGGTAATAGTGGCTCTTGTACCAAGAATGACATGGTTGATGGTTCAAATCCAATTCTAGTTTTTTCGCTTTTTATTGTTTTTTTATTAATGGCAAACATGTAAATACTTTGTCTTTTTCTTTAAGAGCTTTTTTATCTTTTTTTTTTTGAAAAAGAGAGCTTTTTTTTTTTTATCTTTCTGCATAAAAAATTCCCCAGCACCGCATATCATTTAACGTAATAGATCTACTATTTTGAAGTTTCCTTTTCATTTATGCATCAAAATAAAAGATTTATTATTTAACATCCAGTTTTAAACATCTTAACACACAAAATTGAATGATTTTGATAATCTCAATTTGTTGGCCGGGTTTGATTGAATCGCCAATGGACTGTCACTGCCTAAGCGCTCCGCCGTCCTAGAATTGGTTGTTTTCTCCACGTTTTTGAACATGGCCGCAAACAATATATATAAATAGGTAATCAATAATCCAACCATTGCAATTGACTGCTGATATAAAACTTAGACTCATCGGTTTACAAATTGTTGCATGAATAATTTCTGAGAAATATAACTGTTTTTTTTCTGGATTCCTGCCACTGAGTTAAATTATGAAGAAACATAATTGTTTCTGAGAAATTGTTGCATGAAAAATTTCTGAGAAATTGAATGTTCATCAAAACTCAATAATAATAATCTAATTGATTTCTGTGAGAAGAAACGTAAGTTAGTAGCAATATCACTTCAGGTGGCAAATGTGTCGAGCTTCAAGGCTTGTTGCATGATATCCGAATGTTATGTACCTCCCTTGACTCTATCTCCTTTCGTTTTGTACCTAGTTTAGACAATGTTGAGGCTGATTCCTTAGCTAAGGCAGCTCTCTTCACTCTCTCTTGTCAGGCTTCTGTGCCTATGTAAGACCTTTAAATTTTATTACTATAATGATGGTTTGTTCAAAAAAAAACATGTGGAGTTATAAAATAATCAGTTTTTTTTAAGAATGGTCGGTATAAAGAAGTAATATTCCAGAACAAAGCAGGGGTAAATAATATCAATGATCCTGAATTAATAATATTGATGTATCGTTGAAATTTTAAGTTGGACATAACTTTTATTAAGTGACTAGATTCTAATCCACCCTTAAAAGAGTGGATATATTTTTATTTTACATTTTTTTTAAATTTAGTTTTTATAATTGTATTTTTAGTTATATTTGTGTTTTTCTTTGTATAATATTTCTTTTAAATGATTAATAAAAGATTTTAATTATTGTATTAAATTAGTTAGACCACATCTATATCAATAGGTCATGTTCATGTTTTAATAGAATGAATATGAATATGAATTACAAATTTATATTTATAGTATGATATTTTGATATAAATTGTGTTATAATATTAGTTTAATTTTTTTAAGTAGTCATTCAGTTTAAATCCAGATTTTGATTAAAGTTAAAGCGAATTATCTTTTGTAGTTAACATAAAAATGTAGTATATCAAAATATTTTTTTGTTTTTCAATAACAGTTTTATATTCTTTATTGGAGCCGAGCCGTAAAATGATCTAGAGATTTCATATGAAGGATAAAAAACCATAAAACCAAGTACTTCCTCTCCTTTTATGGAAATAGAAAATTCCTTAAAAATACACGGACTAATTTTCATTTGCTAATAAAATACACGAACTATTTTGGATTCCCGTTTAATACACAAACTAATTTTCGTTGCCTATTAAAAACACAAACTTTTGAAATTCGCAAGTTTTACACATCTATTTAGACGGCATTAACTATATTTAACCGCAGTGACAACGACATTAGTGTTTAATTAACATGTGTTTAAATTTTGAAAATATTTTTTAAAGAAATACACAACTATTTTTTATTTGCTAATAAAATACATGAACTATTTTTGGATCCCCGTTTAATACACAAACTAAATTTTGTTTTTATTAAATATACAAATTTTTAAAATTTGCAGATTTTACACATCGATTTAGACGATGTCAAATGTTTAACAGAAGTGAATACAATGTTTTAATTAAACAAGTTGTTTAACTGTGAAAGCACGCTCATCCTCAGCCAATTGAAATTAATTTGAGTTAGTTTAAATTCGAGTTTGACACTCTAATCTGTTCCAACCTCCTTTATTTTCCAAACTATGTTTATTTTATTCTTTTTTACTTTGATTTCCCTTGTTATTGATTCAAAGTGGAGTCGATTTCCATATTGTAAAAAAGGACGAAGAAAACTACGTAATTTTAAACGAGTTTCTGATTTTGGAATTAGTTTAGTGTTATGCATTTCTAATTCTTGTTCTTCGCTTTGATAGTACTGATAATGATTCAAGGTTAATTTACACTATGATAAATAATTTTAGTGTTATGAATTAAGTTCTACGTATATTATTTTTACTATGATAAAAAAAATTGAACTTTCATAAAAAAAATTACACTAAGGAAGCGTAGTGAAGAAGAAAACTAACAATATAATCTATTGGAAGACTTTTAAGGAATTTTTTCTTCACGGTTTAACCACATGCTCAATTAAACACTAACATTGTCTTCACTTCTGCTAAACATAGTTGACATCGTCTAATTCGATGTGTAAAATCTGAAAATTTTAAAAGTTTGTGTATTTAATAGAAAACAAAAATTAGTTTGTGTATTAAACGGGGATCCAAAATAGTTTGTGTATTTTATTAGTAAATGAAAAATAGTTTGTGTATTTTTAAATAATTTTTTTTCACAATTTAAACACGTGTTAATTAAACACTAACGTGGTAGTCACTTCCGTTAAATATAGTTAACGCAATCTAAAATGATATGTAAAATCTGCGAATTTCAAAAGTTCGTGTATTTAATAGGCAACGAAAATTAATTCATGTATTAAACGGAGATCCAAAATAGTTTGTGTATTTTATTAGCATATAGAAATTAGTATGCGTATTTATAAGGAATTTTCCCGTAAACAAGCCAACTACTTCCTCTATAAGTCAAATAACTGCTTCATGCGTCACTTTTTTTATCAATAAATCCAACTTAAAGGTAACTGTTGTTATTAAAGACAAACATAATATGGTTAGTGGTATAACAATTGGATGCAGTTATATAAAAATCAGTTTTTTAAAGTAAGTCTAATGGCAAAAAAAGTAATATTTCAAGTTGTGGTAGGAGTAAACAATAAGAGTGATCCTGAATTAATAATATTGATGATGAAAAGGAAGCAATTTGTTTAGAAACTAGCTAAAATGTAGAATGGATTTTCTACAAAAAAAAATAGTAATATTGGCATTGCATCAGAGAATATCAGACACTTCATTACAATGAAACAATCCCTTGACTGGATGTAACTTGCAAGTTGTAATCAGGCCCCTCAAATTTAATTAAGATCGACAATTTTAACTCAATCCAATTCTCACCAAACTTTCCTTATTTGTCTTTTTTTCTTGTTATGTTATTATCACTTACATTTTAATTCTGAAAAATCATTTAAAACACCGTGGTCCTTTTGCGAAAAAAAAAAACACCATTGTCCTTATCCATACCGTGTGAAGCGATCCTGATCGCAAATCTACTTCTCTTGATTCATTATAATACATTTTTGTCAGAAATAAATTAATAAGTGAACCCTACATCTTTGGCTTCAAGCCATTTAATGTTATAGAAATAAAAGTGGGGCATCTTAGAACGTATGTATCGACAAACTTTTACCATTGGTCATTTTGTGACATGCGTGTTTAGCGTATGTGAAAGCGATATATCGTATTGAATTTCTAAATATATAAGCGGTCCATTAGTTTGGCTACCGTAAGAGATGGATTACATTCCTCCACAAGACCCATCGAATAACAGGCCCTAATCTAGCAAGTTAGATTAGTTTGGTCGGTTCGGTGGCTAAACACGTCAGCTCGACCTTAGAGTACTTTTAGCCGGTCGATTAAGCCGACCAAAAGTATCCGGCTGGAAGGGAACTTTGTCCTGGCCCGCATACTCGGCCTCTGGCATTAAGGCCCAAAGAGGTACGAAATTAGGGCATCAAGGACAGAAGACCTATAAAAGGGGGAGATAAAGCAACAAGAAAATGGACTTTTGGGATTTTACACACTGAGCGGCTAGATCTAGGGTTTTAGTGATCTCTTTGATCTTGTTGCTTTGAGTTTTCTGGACCGTCTCTCTCGCTTTCCTGACTCTTGTAACCCTTTGGTTCGAATCTAATAAAACGTCTTTAGTCATCCCATTTCCGATTTCTTTCAATCTAGTCGACCGAATTCCGTTCAAACAATTGGCGCCCACCGTGGGACTGACTAAAGTAACGTTCTAGATCCACATGGCTCAAGACGACGCTACCTTCGGCGCTCCGGGCGGAGAACCAACCCCTACGCCTGAAGCCGTGCCACCCATCACCGCAGATTTTATGAGCTCTATCATGGCTCGACTCGCTCATCAAGACGAAGTCCAAAAGACGACCAACGACCAACTAGCTGTTTTGGTCGCGGCACTCACAGCTCCTGATGGCCAAAAGAGCCGTCCCCAGCAGATACGCCGTCGCCTCTTCAACACCAACCCCACGGCGACCGGAGGCGACCACGTCTCAGACGACTCGGAGCCTAATGAAATCCTTCTCGCCGACACCCCCCAGTAGGCTCAGATCTCGCAACCATACGCGAGATCGCCGAGCTCAAACTCATTTTCCAACAAATGAGCGAGAAGATCCATCAGGCAACCAACGCGGGCCCGCAAATCGAGAGCGTGCTCGCCGCAACCTCGCGCACCCCTTTCACTAGCGCGTTGACTAGTGTGCAACTCAGAAAGATAGAGAAGATGCGCCTACCCGAGTACAAACCCGGCGGAGACCCGGTGGAACACATGACAACTTTCAACATCGCGATGGCGCGGGCTCGACTCTCTGACGAAGAAAGGGACGCAGGCTACTGCCAACTGTTCGTTGAAACTCTCCACGAGCAAGCCCTAACCTGGTTCTCCCAGCAAGAGGAAAACTCAATCGGAAGCTTCCGTGACTTGTCAGCAGCTTTCCTCAAGACTTACATTATGTTCACCAAGCGCAGCGCTACCGCCTCTAGCTTGTGGAACCTTAACCAAACCAAAAACCAGAGCCTCCGCGACTACATGGAGAAGTTCAAAGCCGTAGTCTCGAGGATTGAAATCCCAGACGGTATCGCCATCGACGCCCTGCGGAACACATTGTGGGTTCGCTCTAAGTTCCGAGAAGACTTATACCAAAACCCAACTACATCACTCCAAGACGCTATCGCGCGCTCTGATAACTTCATCTGAATGGAAGAAGATATTAATGCAATTTTCAGCAAGATGAACGCACTCAAAGCTCCAGCGGCTAAAAACGCTAACACGCAACAAGAACCGCGCCAGCATGCCCCAAGCGACAAAAACGGCCGCAAAGACGGATACATGTATGTCGTCAATGAGAACAACGTTCTGGTTTCAACTCTCGTAGTCCACGGAGAAGGTTGGAACAAGTGGGTAAGGGAGCTCGATTCATCCGACAAACCAGTCGACGCTGTTTGCGCGACCCAGACTACAACAGCAGCAGGTTCAACGGCAGGCCCTTCCAGAACCGTCGATCTCACCAAACACTGCAAATATCACGACGTCAAAGGGCATGATATGACAGAGTGCAAGTCACTCTATGCGCACTACCTCCCATCTCTAGCAAGTGGCGACTTCAAGTTTGAACCTCCTAAAGCTAAGCCGAATAACGACAAGAGCTGTAGCAAGAATAAAGAAAGGAGAGCCCAACGCAAAGCTACAGGCAAAGGTCGACATAGCGAAACTCAACAACGAGACGACGAGGAGGATGCTCCGAGGGGTAACAGCAAGGGGGACTCCTCAGCCGATGAAGAGCAACTAGCTAACCGCAGGCGCATTGTTGTTATACTCTCTCAGCAAACCTTATCGTCGGACGACGAGAACGACGACACGCCTGTACTCGAAGATTTGAGAGATGTTCTGAAACGAAAGTTCGAGTCCGAAGATAGCAACAGCTCCACGCACAATGATCTCCGAACAGCGTTGCATGCACGGAAGTCCCGGTGTATCTCAACAAGTGACCCCGATCCCAAAGAGCGCCCAAACGGTGACCTTCGAGATAAACTCAACGCAGGTGCATGCGATCTTCGCATTCGTCTCAATCGTTCGAAATCCACTGACCTCTGAAGGCGTTTGGAGCAAACTAAGACGTCAAGAAATGACACTCCATCGTCGAAAAATGACAATAACGTATCAACCGATTTACGCGCCTTCTTAGACTCCAAGCAGCTAAACGTCATTATGGGCGGTTCTCCTCCTTGCGGCAATTCTGTTCGCTTCGTCAAGGATTACCGTCGATAGGTCGCGACTTCGCAGAGGTGGCCGACTNGACTATGTAAATTAATTACTTTATGTATGTTTGTTTACCTTTGCAAATTTTATTATAAAAAATTGACTTTTAAAATTCACAATCGAACTACCATTTCGGTATTTTATATTTCAAACCGAAATAAGCGTTTCTGACCGATGAACCTGTCAGAAATATCTGACCGAAAACTTTCTGACCGTAATTTCCGTCAAAACTTTCCGACTGCCATTTCCGTCAATATTTTCTGACCGAAACACCCGTCAAACGTTTCCGACCGCTACTATGGTCAGAAGTTTCTGAAGGATATTTCTGACGGACATTCCGTCGGAAATTTCCGACCGAAAAAAATCGTCAGTTTTCGGTCAGACATATTTGACCATTTCTGACCGCAAAAAAATTTCTGACCATATAGATCTGACGGTCAGATCCGTCGGAAATCCGTCAGAGCAGGCCATTTCCGACCGTTTTCCAACGGATATGACGGTCAGAAATTACTCATTTTCTTGTAATGTTTGCTTTCTAAAATAGTAGATAACCGAATATACATTTAATATGGTGTTAGTTTAGTTTTATGTTACCACGTTGGTTTAGTCTAAATAGTTCTGATGATATTTATATAAATAGCGTGTAATATTGTAACATTTTTGAAAAATGTCCAAAACTTAAATGACAACGGGTAACAATAGATGAAAAAAAATCCTAAATTAATAAATTAGATATACAATTCTCATTCAAATATTGGTATTTGGCAAATGTTTATATGTAATAAAAATGGATTAGCTAATGATGTATATCTTTTTAACCATATATGCTAGTGTATCATTTAATTTTTAAATATTACCAAGAATTTCAGAAGTTTTATTATAAGCACATTTTTTTTTTATCACTTATAGTATCTATGTACACAATTCCTCTTTACATTGGTTTCTCTATCAGATTAGTTTTGGCGAACTCATAGACAACTTAAAATAAAGCTTCAAGCTAAGAATTATTTCGTATAACTGTATTTTTTTTGTCATAATATTTTGTAATTCGTATAATTGTATATATGTTTAAAGTAAGTTTGAGATAAAAAAAAAAACACATTCCAAGCAAGGCGTGTAAGGATTTTGGTTATTATCATTACCTTTCCTATTTAATTTTACACTCAAGTCCACGGTAACAAAAAGCAAACCACAAATGACAACATCTTGTCAGTTATATCGTTTAAGAAATGTAATCTAATAAAGTCTTCTAGTGAGTGACAAACCTCTTTGGCACTGGTTAGTCGATGTGTTGTTCCTTTTATTTATAAAGAATTTTGCTTCGTCATTATCCAAAGCCTCCTCCTGCTTTAAATTAGATTTAGATTTGATATAATTTAGATTTTTCTTTGGCAAAGAAGTTCTCTCTCTTCTTCGGTGATATTCATTCAAACTGAATCATCAAAATTTCAACCTAATCCAGCGAACCTCTTTGAAACCAACCTAGACACTATTTTTGCTTCGTGCATTGATTTAACTCCATGCAAAGATAAAGGAACTTCATCAAAAAAATTATTCGAGAAATTAATATAATCAATTTGTATTACAGAATAAATAATAGAACAGACAAAACTAATCAAAAGGAAAAGTTAATCGTATAAACAGCATAGAGATTACTTTGACATTAGGTTTACTTATATTATATTGACTATATCAATTTGTTTCTATTTTTTTTTTTTTTNGTAATAATCTTATACTTTGTTCAAAGTTTCCATATATGATTGAACTTAAGCGTTTGCACTATGATGAATATATTTGAGAGTTTAGATATTTTCAAGTATTACATATTGATAATTTTTATAATGTGGTATTAATTTTTTAAAGCTAGATTATGATCCGCGATTTAAACTTAAACATTTGAGTTTTGATGATAACCAAAAGTTTAGATAATGCAACGTATTTTATTACAAACTGATAAATTTTATATTTTGATATGTTTGTACTAATATTTTAAAATTCATATTTTCGATTGCTATTTTTATCTTTTAATAAGTTAGCAGTATAATATAAATAAATTTCAAACACTAATATATTTTCAAAAAAAATTAAATGAAATACAGATCATATTTAACAATTTAATTTGATTGGGCTTGAATAAAACAAATAAGGAATAAATTTTAATTGAATAAATTTTACCTTTTAAATGTTACGCACGATATAGTAGATATTGCAAGATACATTAAAAGTAGTTTAATTGAATAAATTTTATTTTCTTATTGTTACACACAACTTAATGAATATAATCAATGTGAGTACATAAAATATAATGGAACCCTAAACCTCATATAGTCACATTTCATATAATATTGTAAAAGAATACATAAATATGATAAAACATACATGTGAAGAAGAAGCATTTACATTATTCGGTTCCTAAAATATAAATTACATTGATTGAAACAAAAAAAAAACCTAATCAATTATATCATACTTTACACCCAAAAAATTGTATCTATACTATAAAGTAACATAGGAAAAGTTGTATTAATGTATTGCTATACATTTGTCCAAAAAAATGTATTGCTATATAAAAACATTCGGTATAAATTTAGGGTCTTAAAGTATAAAATATAATCAAAACCCTAAACCTCATGAACGAAACCCTAAACTTCATCTTTCATATAATAATGTAAAGAATATTTAAATACGATAAACCATGTGAAGAAGAACCATTAATACGAAGACAACTATAAGGTAAAACTAGATTTTGATCCTCTGTGCGTCCATGCAGGTGTATTTTTTTTAAAAATATGATACTATTTTTTTTTATGTCACTATTTTGGGTTGGGCAAAAAACTCGAATTCGAAGAATTAAACCGATCCCAATCCGAATAAGTAGTACCAAATCCGAACCGAAATTGATTAAATATTCAAATTATTCAAAATTTTGGTATTTGAAGAACTGAAACCTAATTCGATCCGAACCGAAGTATTTTGGGTATCCAAAATAGATTTATATACTTATATATATTAATAATTTCAGATTTAATATATATAAAAACATCCAGAATATATATGATACTTTAAGTTCGTTTAAATACTTGAAAATGTATACACATAATCAAACGTAAATATCTAAAATAGTTAAAATACACTCAAAACTTCAAAAATACTTAAATAATTATTAATTTTCTATCCAAATATTTAAACCAAACTGTAAAACCTAAAATCTACACTAAGTATTTGATAGTGATCGGGAGTTTGATCTAGAGAAGACAAATGATGTAGGCAACAATATCTTCAGAACACAACGATGTAAACAGTTTCCGGTAGGTAAAAATGGACTTTATTGATGAATAAGATCGAATACAATGAGTTGAACTAGATCGAATGATACAGATGAGTCGGTAAAGACAGAATCTAAGATCGGGATGGAAACAAGGTCGATGTATGTGTGTAGCTCTCTCTAGGGTTTTCAACGTGTCTCTCTTCATTCCCATTCTTCCTCATTTATAGTGAGTCGACCTCGTGACTTTTGTAACTGCTCCGCGATCTCTGTCTTTTGTTCCGCGATCTCCGAGACTTCGATGGCTTCATCTTGAGTTCGTATGTTCGCTATGGGCTTCAGTTCCTTACGGCTCATGTCCTTGATCGCAGCCCATTAATGTACTGACCAATATTGGGTCCAACATAAACCAATTTAAATTGCTTATCCAAATCCGAACCGAATCCTCAAAGATCTGAACCGAACACGAAATCCCAAACAGACCCGAAAACGAACCTGAACGCCCACCCCTAATCACTATTATATATCATATATCATATATGTGTCATCATAGGTTACAAAAATATGTGTTATCATATAATTAATCTTATTTTATACGTACAATTATATAAATAATCACATATATTATATTTTTAAATTTCAATGTGAAATATAAAAACCTTAACTTAAGTTGGTGTTGGAAATTGGGTTTTGTATTGTATTTTTCTTATATATATTGAAAACATTTTTATAATGGTTATTGGAAAATATGTTAGTAAAAATCAAAATTTGAATATATGTATATTTTTGAATGAATTTTCGATATAAATCAATTTTAAATTATTATTTTTATTTGAATATGTATATCAAGTAACATAAACCCAATCCTTTTTAATATAATGTAATGGACTTCCAATTTTTTTTAATAGCATAAGCCCATTACATTTTTTTCTTACCTTACTGCTATCAATGTTTTCAAACATCACTATTTTTTAACTGATATTTATGTTACCAAACAAAAATTTAAAGTACTTCTACTTTAATATGATACTAGATTTTGATCCGCGCTTTCAAAGCGCGGGTTTGTTTTCATCTTAGTTTTTTTTAAAAACAAAATTGAAAAAATTGTGAAATATAATATTTTCATTTTTTTAATTTTATAGCAAACTTTAAATTATCATCTTTTTATTATTATTTTACAAATAACAATTTATGTTAACAAAATTGTAATTGATTTAGAGAAAGGATTTAAAGTGATATTTATGTAATCAATAAATTTTATTCAGTAGTGAATTCTTTTTCTAAATTTATTTTATTTAAAATTTTAACATGTTAATTAATTGTATTATGTTAACAATGTTTAGCAAGATACGCAAGTAGAAAGATTTTTCAAAAGTGAGTCAAAATCTATTAAAATGACAATTTATGTTATGGGTGCATATATAGGTTTAAGGTACTCGATGGTCGATAACCGTGTAACCTTAACATTTTTGGAATATTCGCTTTCTACTAAGGAAATACGTAGAGTAACGATCAAGTATTCTTTTTTAAAAAATATACATATAGTTAGCGATAGTTTACATATCTTTTTTAATATCCACAATTATAGAGAAATATAATATCTTTATAGCATCCAATATTAATTTTCGTAGTTAATACATATCCTTTATGTCCAAGTTAGTAGTTAATACATAATGTTTTCCCCAAGTTATTCCTTAAAAATGCTAGATCGTTTTTGTGTCTGGATACATATCTATACATTAAGGAAGTTCATAGAAAGCAATATTAAAAAAAAATTCAAAATAATGTTTAGAAACAATCCTAAAATCGTACATTCTGGAAATTAGTATTGGATTCTATTATTCCTTTTGTGATCATATAGTTCACATTTTATAAAGATAATATCGGTTTATAAACCAACTCGGCAAAAATGTTGGAATATACCATAGTAATCGAATTTCTTGGTATATTTTCCAAACCCACGTTTTGTAAACATTCTAAAATCGTGCATATTAATTAAAAAATTAAACTAACATATTGTTACAAAACCATGTTTTGTAAAAAATAATTTATAACCTATATTTGAGAATATTCAATAAATTTAAAATTAGATATGATTATATATATATATATATGCTATTTATAAAATCGTTATGTTAAGTATTAAATTGAAAGATTGCAATCTTTTTTTTTGTCATCAACTTTACAGACTCATATTGTCTTTGTAAACCACACTGGGAGATCTTNAATCTATTAAAATGACAATTTATGTTATGGGTGCATATATAGGTTTAAGGTACTCGATGGTCGATAACCGTGTAACCTTAACATTTTTGGAATATTCGCTTTCTACTAAGGAAATACGTAGAGTAACGATCAAGTATTCTTTTTTAAAAAATATACATATAGTTAGCGATAGTTTACATATCTTTTTTAATATCCACAATTATAGAGAAATATAATATCTTTATAGCATCCAATATTAATTTTCGTAGTTAATACATATCCTTTATGTCCAAGTTAGTAGTTAATACATAATGTTTTCCCCAAGTTATTCCTTAAAAATGCTAGATCGTTTTTGTGTCTGGATACATATCTATACATTAAGGAAGTTCATAGAAAGCAATATTAAAAAAAAATTCAAAATAATGTTTAGAAACAATCCTAAAATCGTACATTCTGGAAATTAGTATTGGATTCTATTATTCCTTTTGTGATCATATAGTTCACATTTTATAAAGATAATATCGGTTTATAAACCAACTCGGCAAAAATGTTGGAATATACCATAGTAATCGAATTTCTTGGTATATTTTCCAAACCCACGTTTTGTAAACATTCTAAAATCGTGCATATTAATTAAAAAATTAAACTAACATATTGTTACAAAACCATGTTTTGTAAAAAATAATTTATAACCTATATTTGAGAATATTCAATAAATTTAAAATTAGATATGATTATATATATATATATATGCTATTTATAAAATCGTTATGTTAAGTATTAAATTGAAAGATTGCAATCTTTTTTTTTGTCATCAACTTTACAGACTCATATTGTCTTTGTAAACCACACTGGGAGATCTTGATCCATGTGAACTACAAAAGACGTTTCCTTCCTAGCACTGCGGGCTAAGCTATCCGCCTTCTTGTTCGAAAGATTGAAATCTTTTAAATTGGCTAAATATTAGGTAATTTAATATAATACCTATGATTTATAAGGAAACTCATATTCATCATATTTTTTGTAAATTCATTTATTAAAATTAATTATATTTATGAGTGAAAAAAGAAATGACATTAGATGTAAATATAATGAAAATTCAATGGCAGAATCCAAATTTTTTTAAAATAGGATCCTGCTTTAATAGTATAGACTAGATCTTGACCCGTACGTCCGTATAGGTCTTTGCTTTAATCTGTAAGAACATTATAAATTCTTAATTAATTGGTAACTGTTGAGTTTTAAATTTTTTAGTAAAATCAATTTTTGAATATATGTATATTTTTGAATCAATTTTGATATAAATCAATTTTAAATTAATATTTTCATTTGAAATATGTATATAAATTTTTAATTTTGTTTTATGATTATCTTAGACAAAGATGTTTTTTAGGTAATTAGATTGGGCCAGCCATTTTCGTATATTTTAAAGCTAGCATATATATAGTTTTCATAATATAATGAATTTTCAATTTTCTTGATAACATAAGTTCATTATTATTTTTTCTTTAATATATTGTTATTCATGTTTCCAAACAACACTATATTATTTTTTAACTGTTAACTATGTTGTCAAACAAAAACTTAAAGTATTTATAGTCTAATTAGATAGATGGTTGAAAAGTTATATTCAAATATTGCCATATAAATTAGGGTCTTTAAATATCTTTACTTAACAAATTATGAATAATCGTTTCATTAAAATAGTTATAAAGCGAGAATGTAGGCGATATTTTGTTATCAATATAAAGTGTAGACTAAAGAATAATGTAGTTGGTGTTTTAGTTATATAGTATAGTATTTTTATTTTATTTCACCTAAGCACAAGTTGGATCCAACTTTGTGCTTCTATTTTAATAGTATTATATTATTATTATTTTATTTTATTTTGCTGACTGATATTATATTAAACAGAGGTTTGTTACAAGAAAACATAAAAACCCAGACAAGAAGACATATAAACCCAACATCATACACTTAAAGATCTAAGGCCTAACAACGGCCCAAAAACTAATCACATCAGAAGAAGATTCGGTGGCAATGTGTTAACCGCTCGAAAAAGAGGGACACATGTTGACAGCAGCTTCCACCATCTTCACCGACTGAGATTCGTCGCCGGAAACCTACCGGAGATAGAATCACGATCATAAGCCCACCGGATTCCACCGGGAACTCAACCATGAACACCGAAGAAACCCACCTCCAACCACTGTATTGGACGTCTTGGGCTTCATCAGCTACAACACATCCCCTAGTTGGAGAGCATCAATCGATTAAACACCGAGATCTCATCTAAACCCATAAATGTAGACCAAAGCCGAATGATTTCGCCTAGAAGATCGCAAAAACACCGGAGTCAAAGCCAGCTACACCGCGTCAAAGAGACCACCGTGCACCAGAGTCGATGCCGTGAACCAGAAAGGAGGAAGAAGGCGGGAACCACCGCGACTCGATATCTCTCTCAAGATCTCTTAAGGGAGAGAGAGTCTACATGGATGATACATGATCAGCTTAACTGCGAATGTGATAGGGCATTCGTTAGCATATTGGCATGTTCATCTGCAAATACATGGATGATACATGATCAGCTTTTGGATGAAATGATAGTCAATTGTCATGCATTTCATGCATGAATGGAATGATGTATCTGCGCTAAATCTATAATAAATAAAAAATGGTAAAATTGGCATGTTCATCGAGTTAGCCCAGTGGTAAAAGGGTTACGGCTGTAACTTCCGCCACCCGGGTTCAATTAGCGATAGGAAAGAGTATTTACAATGCTTGGGTTTCCGGAAAAGCGCTGAAAACACTTTTTTTTACCAAAAAAATAAAAAATCGCAAGTTATAAAGACTTTACACATCAGTGTAATTCAAAATCTCAGTATTCATACGAAAGTTGAAACTTGAAAATCTAACTTGTGACCATGCCACTGCGAGTGTTTGGTTGACTACAGTACCGGTCCTAAGATTTTGAGAGTCTGTGGCTGTGTGAATAAATTAAATATTTTAAATATATTTATATTATTTCACTTATTTTTTGTTCATCTTGAATTTTATTGACCAATAAAATAGATTATCAAGCTTCATATGACGATGGTTAATCCGAGAATGATTAGATAACTAAAATTCTCAGACAAGTCATACCTATCAAATTAGATCGTCTTTAATTCATTGGTTGAAATTAAAAGAGAAAATAGTCATTTACAAAATAAATAAATTCTCTTTTAACTACTTCTCTCTTTGATATCACATTTTATTGGTTTTAAAAATATCGAATACCTAAACCAACACGAAAAAGAATACGGCTCTGAATATTTATAAACCGCACCGTAGCGTTTGTTATAGTAACAAAAATCTCTACATACATATATATTTTTATGTTTTTGTTATTCTGAGGACTGCACTCCAGTTGTTCTGCATGTTGTCATTTGGACGCTATAACTTAACCAATTTTTTATTGTGTGCTGACACCTCGATTTTTTTTTTTTGCTATTTTTAATGGAAAAATGAAAATTTTTCTTCACCAAAAATAGCTTATAGAATTATGGGTTTGACATTTATAGTGGATTCAATGATAACAAATTCAATTTTAAGACATTAATCATATAGAAAAATACAGACACGTCTATTTAGATCATTTCTAAACTTTTATTTTCTTTTGACAGAAAACGATGATCATCTAGATCTATAGAATGATTATAACTTTTAATCTAGAGATAAAGAAATATGGAAGATTGCATGTGACGCCTCATATTTTTGATCATTTTAGTGATATGAGTTGTATTTAAGAGTCATTTGTATGCATTAGGGGTTAGGATCACGATTAAAATTTTTTGAAACCAATCTAAAAAGAAAAGTGCACAATTAGAAAATGTTGGGCGAAGTTAGACTGCTCTAAAAAATAGGACTTAACATGTAAAAAAAAAATACATGGAACACGTGTCACCAAATCCTCTTTCTGCATGTATATATAAATTATTATTACTACTACGCTTGGCCAACATTGTTAATGCGAGATTAGGACCATAACTGATTAATCAGTTATATTATACAGGATCGGTCCTAAAATTTTGTGGATTGTTAATTTTTTAACGATTTATCGTGTGAAGTTTGATAATCTATTTTATTGTTCAATAAAATTCAAGATGAATAAAGAGATAAATAAAATAATAGAAATATATTTTACATATTAAATTTTTGCATAGCTAAAAATAACATAAGTTTTTGTTATTTTATTATTTTTTACCATTTTCTATTATTTAATTTACAAATTATATAGTTATTTAACTATTAAAAAAATAAAATGACCAAACTAATAAAAAAACTTCGACAGCCAGAGAAAAAACAAAATACTGTAGTAACATTAACTCAATAAAGGTTTGAAGCTGAAAAAAGATTAACAAAGAAGACTAGCCTATCTTATCTTACTATAGAACGTCTTGGCTAGAACAAGCAGATGTCAAAAGAAAAGGTAAAAAGATAAAATATGAGACAAAGCAATCTCCGGAACACAAAGGATGGCGATCAAGCACCAATGCAAAAAACAAAAAAAAAGCGGTCAGAAAAAGAATAATCACCGGGAGAACAAAGTCACCACGAAACAAAAAGAAGCATGTCTAAAGCACCGGAAGCATAACCACCAGGTAAGAGATAAGAAACACCTCACAAACTAGACAAGCACATACAAGGCGCTCATGCCAGCGAAGAACCACAAAACTCTGAATAGAAGAAACCAAAGCTCCAAAAGACTAACCCTGCACACCTACACTAAGGGATGCATAAGAAGAAGATAAACAACCTGAGTGGGGAAGAATGGAAGCCAAATACCGAGAAACCAAAGCTTTATAAACAACTTTCCAAGCGCACAAAGCATACACAGAAAAACACTATCCAAACTTGGAGTAGCAAATATGGCGAAAGAGAGAGCCACAAGAGACGTGATCATCAATGAAAAGTGCAACGAGGTGAGAGAACAAAGAGATAAAAGGAGGCAAAATGAAATCAACAAACTATGGAGCCATCGTCGAGCTATGAAAAAGAGCATAGAAGTCAGATCACCAAAAAAAACAGATCTTGAAAACCAAGACAAGCAGAGACTATTGACGGCAAACCAGCGACGAGGAAAGCAATATCAATGACAAATAAACTCCGACCCAACCCAACGAGATGTAGTTTCTAACCTTAGCCAAAACCTATGGAAAAAGAGGACTAATATTGACCAAAATAACATAAAACGCCGTAAGAAACAACCGCACAACATGGAACTACTATGCCTGATCTATAACAAATACAAGATAATCTCACAGAAAGAGAATGTAAGAAAAAACAAGAGCACGTAGATGAGTCTTTTCCTAGTGATGGTGAGAAACACTGTACACCAGAGAGGTAAACGAAATACATAGATGGTGATGGCTTAAGGTCAAAAGATGGGGGGAGAGTGCAAAAAAAACCTAAAAAGAGTAATGCTCAAAAATGTGAAAAATTAAAATACAATTTTGACGCCGTTAATCTTAGAATCAACAAATGGCTAAAGACAAAATTATTGAAATTCAATATGTTTTACATCAGAAATTCACTTCACCACTGACAAATTATTATACATACAACAACACATTTTAAAAAAAGACAAACACATAATATATTAATTTATTACCTATTACTACATAACATAATAAAACATCAAAATAATGTTCTTAACAAATAAATACTGACCACATAGTCACATCATTATAAAATAATGTTTTAGAACAATAAAACACGAAGGGACAACACCCTAGTATATATATATATTCGTAAAAGTTTGAAATCCTAAACCAATGTTTTACTTCACTAAGTGACTACGTCCAAAATTGGTCATATTGTCATCTAATTCTCTTCTACAACTATTGGGTGACTACAAAGTGATTGACTTCTAATTCTTTGAAACTATACTTTGCGATGTTCAAAAAATCACTCGATGATGATTAGATACTTTATAGAAAATTAATGTTTAGGCAAACACGTAAATTATTTTTTTTAAATGTCAATTAAAAAAATTGTTTAGTTCAAAGCTAATTTGATTATTAGATGCATTATATATAAAAAATTACTGCTTAGGCGAACATATAAACCAATTTTTTAAATTGTCGATTAAAAAAATTGTTTAGTTCAAGCTAATTTGTTGGTAAGGCGGACATCTAAGCGTTGCGTTGCCTACATCAATTTTTAGGACAATAATATTTGTACTATTGGAACTATTGATACTTCTTCCGTGGCGGTCGATCGGCAACACTTGTAATTTGCATAAAGAATACAATATCCAAATGAATTATTATTTTAAAATAGATATTGTCGATAAACGATGCCTTGCATTATTGGTCGCCTCTCCAAATAGGATTAGATATGCGCTGCATTATTGGTTGCCTCTCCATTGCTTTCGCAAAGGTTTATAGTACTCAAACGACTATTTAATTAGTTATTTATATACTGTTTCATATTATTTTGTTTTATTTACTCATTAACAACTCATACACACGCGATTTTCCGGGTGACCCTGGATAATAATACACAGTATAAGAAAACCAATAAATATATATTATAATAGTTGACTTTTTGCTCACTCCTCAGTGGGCCATGTTAGCATTTTATAGATCCAACTTTTAGAAAGTGTGAAAAAATATCAAGTTCATTGCTCGAATCCGGGTTATTGAGATATAAACACCAACATTTATACCACTAAGCTAAATGATACTTTGTACATTGATGGCCGAATCTAATATATATTTATGAAAGTAATACATGAACATGTGGAGAAATTGAATTAAAATTTGCGGGCAAATCCGTTCTGTACAGGGCTCTGACCCACCTAAGAAACAACTCGAGTCGTTATTCGTTTCCTCATTGATCCGTAAGAAACAATCAACACATAATTTCCTTTATATTACTGTCTACATTGTGCTAACATCAATAATCAAATATATTTCATATCCAATATTTGTGGTCGTCTATTTATCTCTCTTACTTATCAATCTAATTTTACACAAATCTTTATTTTACAGCTTAAAAGAAACCACAATTAACCCAAACAATCAAAACACCAAAAACTAGAATCCCAAAAAGGACGAATCATTAATCATCACCTCTCTTTTTGTCTAATCTTACAAATAAACTTCAAAACAAATATACCAAACCAATCAACTCAACTAAAACTCAACGACACATACATTGAGCCAGCTAAACAAATACAAACTACACGGCCAACTATTTAACAATTTACAAACTTACTTTCGCAGATGCTTACGAAGAAGACGACAACNCGAGAAGTTTGTTCTTGACAACTTCTTCAGCCTCACTGAGGGGTTCTTTTTTGGCAAGGAGAGTGTCTAGTATGGCCAGCTTTGACAGTTTCTCCTTCATCGCCAATTCCTCCTTCTTCATTTCCCAAATGCTCGTATACTCAGCAAGAGACTTCACTTGACCATTATTCCTTTTAGCTTTTGCAGCCTTGATACCTTCAGGCTTTGTCTCATGATCACCAACATTGGTGGTTGAAGTTTGGGAACCTGTCTCACCAATTCTTCTCTTCGAACTGGCAGTAGCTTTAGGGGTGTTAAGGTTAAGCCATTTATGTTCATACCTCAACACACACCACGCATGCTCAAGTGTAAATTTGGATTTGTGGTCAGAGTAGAAGATGTCATGAGTCACCTTTAGAACATCATTGTCGTTTTGACCACTGGTAATTTGTCTCTCCGCAGCCGCAAATGCACCACAGAACTTGTTAGTGAGATCATTGATTTTGTGCCACCTCTGCTTACAATGGAGATGCTCTCTCTTTTCACCACCCTCTGTACCGTGAGGACTTGCTGCAACGTATTCCCCTACTCGTTTCCAGAAGGTCCCTGACTTTTGATCATTACCCACAACAACATCCTTAGATTTGTTTAGCCACACACTGATTAGAACCTCGTCATCAGCTGGTGTCCACTTCCTTCTCTCCCTACGGTCCACTGGTGTGTCTTCAGGTAGAGTTGGGGCGTCAGCTTGTTGTGAACTGAAAGGAGGGATTTCAGAAGCTCCAGAAGGGAAACTCTCATACGAAAAGTTCTCATGGAGAACACTTTCGTGTTGACTGTTAAGCAGGCCTAAATAACTAGAAGACTGGCTATATGGATGCCTTGAATCCATTGCAATGAGAAGAGAGAAGGGATTATATAAGATTTGGGAACCCAAATGGTTACTGGTTTTACCGAAGAAGAGAGAAAAAAGATGAGATTATAGGATAGCTTAAAGGGTGGTTGGGGTTTAATAGGTGAAACTGTAATAAGTTACTATCATAATTACCTAACCATAAACTACCATTGTCTAATCACAACTTATTGCACATTACACAACTAAATAACTATCAAGTAACCTTTACAAGTGCATTAAATTTAAAGGGGATTTCGTACAAGTTCAATTCATGACAACACGTTTTCAATCAGAGTTCATGCGTACAAGTTCAATTCAATCCGAATTATCAATTCATTAAGTCGACCTACTATTAACAACTTGTGGAGCTCAAGTGAACATGAATTACAGACTGAGAATCAAACGAACCTCAGCAACTAACATACTCAGAATCAAACAAAAGAACTCATATCAGTTTCAGCAAATAAGTGATTATTTTGGAAACAATTAACAACAAATCGGCAGTCAGAGCAAACACTTAACAACTTTAACAAATGTCAAAGACGAATTCAGTTTCATTACAACGCATCATTTGTTTATATGCACACAGAGCAAATACTTAAAAACTATACCACGAATTCAGACTGACAACATTTTCATTACCACACAGAGCAAACAGTTAATAAGCACACAGAGCAAACACTTAACCACGAATTCAGTTTCATTACCACACAACTTTTACAATCTATTATACAGACACCGCAAGAATACAATCACACACGGCACAAGATTCTTTCAAATAAGACAAATACGAAACACGATTTTGAAAACCGTAAATCTACAAATCCAAAATACGAAGGGAGGAACACATATCTACTTCGAATCGGCGATCGCTTTGGATGAGACGACAGTTCGGTGATCAAAATAAACGAAGACCCCGTCGAGAGAGAACGGCAAATGAATCGCCGCCGAGAGAGAAGCCCCGTCGAGAGAGAACGCCCCGTCGAGAGAGAACGCCCCGTCGAGAGAGAACGGCCCGTCGAGAGAGAACGCCCGTCGGGCCGTCGAGAGAGAAGCCGAGAAGCCCCGTCCAGAGAGAACGCCCCGTCGAGAGAAGCCCAATGAATCGCCGTCGAGAGAGAAGCCCCAAGAAGAGGAAAGTGAATCTCGGACGCACATCGATTTTTTCCTACCAGTTTATCATCAACGGCGCGCAAGATGCCACATGGCTCGTAAGGACGCAAGCGAAAGCTTCTTACTTAAGCGTCATCCCGAATGTTTTCCGCTTTTTTTTTTTAATTCCGACCCCTTAATACTAAGATATTCGGCTAAGAAGCACCGATAATGTTGCCCTAAATGACAATTTATTAAATATCTTTTAGTTTCCTGCATGTGAAAATTGGTTTGATGTCAGTATACTTTCTACTCGATTATAAAAACGTGCACTAGTATTAAAGTTATTCATACTTAAAACGTGCACCAGCTTTCTACTTTCTAACCATTAAATTAACCGGAAATTTGGTGCAACTCAACAATTAAATAAAAACCGTTGAACCATCCACGTTTGAACCTTCCGCATACAATGGCTAATTTAGAGCGATATTTTTTTTCTCGCTGAGTTCAATAATTTAGTATAATAAATGAAAAGTATTGAAATCTTACAGATAGAATACGAATTAGAGCTGGGCATTCGGTTTTCGGTTCGGTTTCGGTTCGGTTTTTGGGTTTTTCGGTTATAGGGATATAGGAACCGTTCGGTTATCTATGAAATTTGGTTCTGGTCCGGTTCGGTTCTTTCGGTTTCGTGTCGGTTTCAATAACAATTATAAGAACCGACTAATATCCGATAATTTGTGGTTCCAATTCAGTTACGGTTCGGTTCCAGTTTTTTCGGTTAATTTTGGATAATTCAAGGCAAAAACAATTTATTGGAGATTTTTCGGATATCAATCGGGTAATTCAGATAAATTGTAATATTTTGGATAAAAATTATTCGGGTAATTCGGTTCTTTAGGATAATTTGGATAATTTAAAATACTCTAGATAAAAAAAATATTAGAGTATTTCGATTTTTTGGATAGTTCGGTATATAAGTAGTAAGTTTTGAATATTTAGTATTTTCAGTACTAAATATAATTAATATTTTTAGGTATATAAATTTTATTTTGGATATTCGGTTACCCATTCGGTTCTCGGTTTGGTTCCGGTTCAGTTTCGGTTTTTCGGTTATAGAAATATAGGAACCATTCGGTTATTTTTGAATTTTGGTTCCGTTTCAGATTTGGTTTTTCGGTTTTTATGCCCATGCCTAATACGAATGAACATATATACAAGCGGTCAATGAAAACTAAAATAGTATTCTTTCTTGATGAGTATCATAAACACCGAGTTCAATAATTTTATATATTACAATGAAAGGGTAGGCATTTTAGTCTACGTATGATTTATTTCGTCGGGCTCACGAATAAGCGAAAGTTGTATTTCTTCAAGTGATAATCCTTTCGTTTCCGGAACGAGAAACCAGATAAAAACTAGTGCTGCTCCTCCGACGGCCCCGAATATGTAAAATGTTCCTATTATGTAAATTTTTATTAATCAAAGTTAAATTATAGAATTCTCTATAAAATTTAATTTATTAATATATATATATACAACATAATTTAATAAGAAGAAAATTATACCTTGAGTGCTCCATTCAAACAGAAAGTTGAAAGCGTAAGTGACGATAGAACTACTTGACCATGAGGCCAATGTAACTATACTCCCTGCTGTTACTTTTATATTCATTGGAAATACCTGCACACATAAAAAAATCATACAAATGTTACTTAATTTTTTTAAAAAAAAATTGGCATACTATTTTCTACAAAATAAGTTCATGTACCTCAGACATAATTACCCAAGGGAGGCCTCCCACGCCTATTGCATAAGATGCAATATACAGCTGCCAAAGAAAGAAAATCAAAATTTAATTATTTGTATAAGAAACCAAAAATAATTTTTTGATGACAGTGTGAAAAGTAGAGCAAATGTTTTACCGTAACGCATATAAACGTGAATACTGGAGTTAGTTCCAAAAGCAATTGCATTTTCTGCTCATACCATATACAAAACATTAGCTAATAATAGAATATATAGTAATATATATTTGATCAAAAAAAAAAAGATAGTAATATATATATATATATATAAATGTAAAATAACCTGTAATGTGAAGAAAGCCAGTTAAAAAAAGAACCTGTAACGTGAAGGCGAGCCCAATAAACATGCAAAACAANTATAAACGTGAATACTGGAGTTAGTTCCAAAAGCAATTGCATTTTCTGCTCATACCATATACAAAACATTAGCTAATAATAGAATATATAGTAATATATATTTGATCAAAAAAAAAAAGATAGTAATATATATATATATATATAAATGTAAAATAACCTGTAATGTGAAGAAAGCCAGTTAAAAAAAGAACCTGTAACGTGAAGGCGAGCCCAATAAACATGCAAAACAAGCACATCCCAGACGCTGAAGTCTATAATTTTCAGAATAAAAACCAGAATTAAACAACTTTGTAGTTTCTATGGTAAATGATTGGCCTAATTTGAAAATTCAGAAACGTGCTCACCAACAACAGGGGCCGTCTGCCCCATTTATCAACAAGAATTAGACCAATCATGGCTTTTGGTACCTGCGAATAGCCACAAAAAAATGGAAATTATAATAATAAAATATTAAATAGAAATTCTTAGTTTATAAAGTTGTTTGAAGAAGTTTGGCCCAACAAAATATCGCAAACATAAAAATAGTTCTGTAGTTGAATAACAACTGATTTATAAGAAGATGGTTTGATTTTCACTTAAATATGGTATAAATGTAGTCAATTAAAATTATGAAAAGACAACTGTATATAGTACGTACTTTTTTCTGAACATTGAACAAGTGTATATACTTACCACGAAGATGCCTAACAGTGTCGATCCAATGGCCACCGAAAAACCTGTTTCAGCCAAAAGCTAATTATTAAAGCAAAAGAGAACTCATGGTAAATATCTGATTTAACTTGTCTCTCCTCATCATGAAAATATATAATAATTTGAATATGATAGTGTGTGTATATATATAAACTTAATTATTCTTACCAGCTTTTCTAAAAATGGTGTTTGCGTAACATAATACAGCAGTACTCCCTGAGAATTGTTGTATTAACATTAGCCCGATTCCTACCTGAGGAATAACAATGCATGTCCGTGCAAATAAATACAAAAACTATAGTCTAGAAACTAATTTATATACTTAATTTTACAGCATATATTAAAACTATACCACGAGAGTGTGTCTATACTTTCTCTGCAACAAATCACTGAAACTCGACTTCGAATCACTTTCCAGCATTTTGGTCATAACCTTAAAACAAAACAAAACAAAAATCATTCGGGCTCTCGCTCTAGATTACCTTTTGTCGATGAATGAAGATATATTAAAAAGCATATATTATAGTAAAACTCACTTGAATCTCCGAGGCTTCACTTGAGATATCAGCATCTCTCCCTCTAAGCCGGAGCAGTGAATTTTCTAGATCTTTATCCGTACCAGCTTTTGCCTTTTAAAATTGAGATAATTTAATTAAGGTTCATGGTTAGTGGGTTTCTTACGAAATATACAAAAAAAAAACAAAAATTAACCAACCAGCCATCTTGGGGACTCTGGTACGAAGAATAAACCGATTCCTTGAATGAAGCAGGGTAAAGCACCTAAAACGATAAAATATTAGATTTCTACACTCTACTATATACCATTTTCTTTCGTATTTTAACATCACTTCCATGTTGATTATGAAATAATTATTAGTTTTACCTATTAAAGCCATCATCCTCCAGTTGATGAAATTCCCACAAAAATAAACCATGGCGAGTCCACAGTTTTGAAGAAGCTACAATAATTAGTCACACGAGAATTCAAAAGGGTCAGTCAATATTTGGGATATTTTGATTGAAACTTTCAGGTTATACAGAATCATACTATTATCATATTAAGAGCGTGATTGGTAACTACAAAAGTAACTTGGAGTAATTAATATAGTGAAATTGGGAGTAACATTAGAGAAATAAAATAACAACGAAAGAAAAAGGAAATATAACATCCAGCGCAACACGAATTTTTCTTCACATAGCAAGGAGAACAAAATAAACACTTTTATTCTATTTAAATAGTTATTAGCGAAAAGATAGGTGAAAAGTTTTCATCCTGATTGATATGAATTTAGCTGAGTGAGAGAATAAATGTATTTCTCGGTAGAAATATAACGCTATTTATGACATATAGCGGATCCTAAGAGCATCTTTATCGCTCACTTTTGAACGTTTTTAAAGGGGGATCACGTTTTAGAAAAAAAACCGTATGCTAAGTGTGCAAAATAAGAGACGTGTGTTGTGTGTTTTTTGCACTGTTAGCGGGTTCCACCGACACGTGATAGCCCGCGATTGCTGCGTTTTTAAAATTTTTTTTTTAATCAGAAAAAAAAATCTTAGGGATAAAAATGCTCTAAGTTTCATTAGTTTTACCTCAATAATAAAATATTAATAAATATTTTTAAACGAAACATCCTCAATTTTTGGTGAAATACTTTTTGCATTCTTTTAAAACTTTTATATCTTTGAAAAGCGCATATATATTCCCACAATGCCACAATTTGGCTAGTTTTGAGAAAGAAAAGATACCTGATTTGAAAAGGTAAATGTGCCGCGAACATGTTTCGGCGTAATTTCTGCTATGTAGACGGGTACCTGCTTGGTACATCCATCATAAGTGTTATTTTAAAGTGTATATATATACACTAATAATAGTTGACAAGTTAATTACCACGTAGCTAATCAAACCGAGTCCTATCCCTGATGAGAATCTTCCGATGTTCAGCCACAACACATCCTATTATGTTCCAGTCAAGCATAGCAAAAGAAGAATATATCTTTTAACTGTTGGGTTTATTTAACCATAAGATAAATTGTTTGATTATTTTTCAAAAAATAATGATCTTTTTAGCAAAAAAAATAAAAATAAAATAATGATCTATGACCCATATGTCTGTGATGAATAATCTTTTAATACCTTAGCGAAAGCGATGCACAGCCAACCAGTGATGCAGAGTATATTGGAGACCCACATCGTCTTAAAATAAAGAAGAAAAATGTAATTGGTAGCAAATAGAAATATACATTTCTAGTAGGAAATAAGTTTCCTTTCTTTGTATTCTTATAAGATTTTTCTGTTTCTTTCTTAAATGGGAAAATTTGATCATAACAATGTTTTAAGATTATGAAAAGAGAAAAATGTAATTACCCCTTTTCTTCCTAGCATGATCGCCATTTTACCGCTGAACAGCGCACCGAATGTTGCTCCCAACGTCGAGAACGAACCAAACGCTGAAAACTGAAAAATTGATTAAAATACTCAATATTCATCAAAATATAAATTGCACGAGTAGAATTTTTAGTGGGATATTATGTTGAAGTTAGAAAAACTAGTAAGTCATCTATTCATTAAACAGAATGAAATAGAAACAAATGACCGAACGGTACTATAATAAACCAGAAAAGGAATGGTTGATATTTACAAATAATTTTGTTTTAGTCGTGAATTCTACCTGATATTATATGAAATATTAAGTAAAAGCATTTAAATATATATATTTTAGACGATAGTGTGGCCGGCTGGCCACCAGAGGTAGATCCGTAGATATATTAATAAATGTAACTATCTTTGTATGATTATTTCATTAACTCCATACATTAGGGGATATTATTATATATTGTTTTCGCAAGGATAATCATGATTACAATTTTTCTTTGAGCTAGTGATTACATTATTTTACGAGAAAAAGATCAAAATAGCACTAAATCAAGTTTTTGTTCCCAAACTAGCATTCAAGGGGTGGAATTTAGGGTTTAGAGTTTAGGTTTTAGGGTTTAGAGTTGAGAAGTGAGGTTTTGGGGATAAGATTTCAAATTTTGAAAAATAAAAAAATTTAAATTTTTCAAAAGATAAAATGCTATTTTGGTCATTTTAGTTTTTGAGTGCTATTTTTGTGATATAAACTTAGAAATGTGTTATTTTGGAGATTTGCCCTTGTTTTAAAGGTAAAAAAGGAGGAAGTTAACAAAAAAACAAAAGAGGTTTTTAATGGAAGTGAACCACACGTAAAATAAACTTCACCATTTGAGATAACGACTATATTTTTTTTCCATTAGAGTTGATGGGTTAACTAATTCGGTTTGAATGAATGAAAAAGATATACAAATATATAATACGGAGTTAATTAAATTAGTTGTGACGTGTTAACCTGATCCAGTTGTACTTATATAAGTCAAACGATCTCTGCTGCTAATCAAAGTTTATGACTGGGTTCACTCTAATATTTGTTTATAGAAACAGTAGAAAATAAGGAATAAAAGAGAGACATACTTCTGCGATAGAGAGACCCATATCTTTTATCATTCCAACCTCAGCACCTGAAGTATAACCAACCTGCAAAGAAAAAACAAACAAACAGACTTTAAGAGTTTACCATACTGGAATTTGGGTTAAATATATTTTTGAAAAAAGGAAAAGAGGTAAAGTAAAAGAAACTAACAGAAACTCCAAAGGAGAAGGAGCCACAGATGGCTACGAAAGTGCTGAGGATAACACAGGCAGTAATACGACATCCTGAAGCCTCGTTTTGGTTCTTGAGCTTTAAAAGCCCTTCTTCTAAGCTTTTTTCTTCTTTCACCGCCACCATCGTAAGCACATGCAGNAAAAACATTTTTCGGCCAAAACCGCGAAAAACATTTTCTCGTCAAAACCGGAAAAACACAATTTTCCCGCGAAAACGGAAAAATGCATTTTCTCGCCAAAACCGAAAAACATATTTGCCCGCCGAAATTCCGCCAAAACCGCAAAAAAATATTTTCCGCCTAAAACGCAAAAATGCACATTTCCCGTAAAAACGCAAAATGCACATTTCCCGCCAAAACCGCAAAATGCATTTTTCCGCCAAAACCGCAAAAATTTATTTTTTCCTGTCAAATCCGCAAAACGTACTTTTTCGTCAAAAACACATTTCCCGTCAAAACCGCTAAAACGTATTTTCTGCCAAACCCATAAAAACGTATTTTCCACCAAAACCGTAAAAATGCTATTTTTCCACCGAAACATAAAAAAAAAATATTTTAGTCATTTTATTAACAAGTCTACCTGGATGCAGATACAAGTTAAAAAAACGTACGTAGCTATATTCAGATGATTCATCTGGATGCATGGACGAAATGAAAAAACGAACAACATTCAGATGAAGCATCTAGATGGACCATCTAAATGTATCTAGAGACGAACAGGCCATAGTAACTATATTTATTTCTACTCTTAAATGGGCTGGATTAGAAAGCTGATGCAATGTGATATTTTTTTCGAAAAAATTCTAAATAAAATTTTTGAGTCTATCCAATTTTCTTTAAGAAAATGATTTAATTCAATTATTCTTATTGGTTTGAAAAATACATATGACCTTTTTGTTTCTTATCATTATATAGTCATCCATGCGTCATATTCCAAAGTATGTGGACGTGTTTGGCTCATATCAAAGACGTTCCATTATATGTATATATTTAAACAGAACCACACAACATTGGCTTTTTTTTTGTTTTCTGTTGGATTAAAATTAAATTGATGAATTCAAAGTCTTACAAACTGATATTCGAAAACAGAGTCTTCTCGGAATGAGACGTCATCAATAAGAGCATCGCAAATGCTAGAGAGCGGGAAGCTGCTCAAGTAAAGTCTGGTTTCAGTTTAAAGCACTGGCACCAGGTCCCGGATGTTGCCTGGACCCCTCGGATCTCTCCTGGTCATGTTGTTTGTCACGTCGATGCTGCTTCGCACTCAAGCTCAGGTAATTATGGTATTGGTGGTAATTTTTCAGGTTGTGGAGCTGCTGTTCCTCCAACCATAAGCGATTCTCGTTCTTCTGTATCTTCAGCACTTATGGGTGAAGTCCTTGCTGTTCGTAAGGCAGTCATGATTGCATCTGCGTCAAATGTCTGATCGCTGGTAGTTCTATCGGATTCCCAAGTTCTAATCACCTTGATGAGAGCTAAGGAATCACGCCCGAAACTGTTTGACATCTATCATTTTAGCTATCTTTTGATGTAATTTCCTTCTTCTACATTCGTCGTTGCTGTAATGGCAAGGCTGACCTGGTTGCTAAGACAGCCCTCCCCAGTCTGAATCTCTCCTCCAGAAATGGAAAGCAAGCAGTTTGACCAAAAAAAGAATTCAATGTTTTACATCTAAGCCAACAAAACACAACACAAGCTTTTCAGAAGTAGAATACAATCCATCATGGGTTTTGTATATGTGACATACACTTTTTGTATAATATATAGAAAAGTAACATGTATATTTTTTTTAATGTAATTGTATACCAGTGCCGGATCTGAGATTTTCGTGGTCCAATACGAAATTAAAAAAATGAGGCCCTTAAATAATACATAAAATTTAATCCATAAAAACCTTAAGGTAAAAACAAAAATTACAATATCACTGAGCCTAGTAAAACTGTACGAGTTCTTAAAAATAATTTTTCTTGCATTTTTTATGGTTACCAACCGTGTTAGTTAGACATGGGCATAAAATCCATAATCCGAAATCCGAACCTAACCCGAACAGAAAAACTTGATTCGTATCCAGTCCGAAATGTAAAAAAATACCTGAATGGATCTCATAAGGTGGTACAAATCATATCCGAACCCGAAGTGTTATTAACCGAACCCGAACGGATAATCCGAAAACCCGAAAAAACCAAAAAATCCGAAAAGATATCCGAAGAAACCGGTCCGAATATCCAAACTAATATACAATGTAATTATATTAAACATGAATATATACTTCAAATATTTAATTTCATATTTATTTTTATATGGTATCTAACAATAAGTATTTAAAATTTAAATAAATACTTTAAATAATTAATTATATATAAATAAGTATGTATTTCTTATGTTTTGCTTTTAAATTTTAAATTTTATATTGAGTATATCCAAACCGATCCGATATAACCCGAATCCGAATGATATATGGTTACTTTATGGGTTCTATGATGTGATACAAAACCGATCCGAACCCGATGTGTTATATCCGAACCCGACCCGTACTTGCAAACTTACTAGAATGGGACCTAGGAGGTGTTATAAAAAAGAACCGAAATCCAAAAAATCCGATCCGAACGCCAACGGGTACCCGAACGCCCATGCCTAGTGTTACTCGGTAGAAATAGGTTTTACAAGGTCCCACCACCTCATTAAACTTTACGACAAATAGCAACAATGTAAAAAAAAAAATATTAGGCGTAAATTTTTAAAATAAATCAGATGCCCCATTCAATCGTTTCATGCGGATGTGTTCAACGCCGGCACTGTTGTATACCGATAGATTTTATGATACTACTAAAAGTGTCCCGAACCTTAGGAGAACCATTGCACTAATCTAGAAGACTATCTTCTTAGATTTGATTAGGCTTCATTTTGCACGCATATCATACGTAACCAAAATCGTTTTGTATATCAACTTATTATTATTTTCCGGCGATGGCGATGGCGATAGATTTCTAGGGTTTTGATGATTGATAGAGATTGGGATCCGGGATCTCAGAGGAAGATTGGGGATCGAGGAGATCTATGGATTGGGGGAAGGGAAAGCAAATCGAATTCGTCTATTGGAGATTCGGATTTCGATTCGTTAGCGATAACATTGAGGGGTAATCCACGGGCTTTCCATAGGTTGGGAAGAAGGATCGCGGTTGTTAGGAAATGGTTATTATTGGGATCTTTCATATGGATGCAGTATCCAGAAGATCAATCATTCTATTTTGGAAAGTGGTAATCTGTCTTCCCGATTCCATCATTTTTTAGGGGAAAAAATATGGAGGCACTTGGATTTTAAAGGGATTTTTCTTCGTGGTTTGGGAGTTTTCAATTTAACTTATGGAGGTTGGCGCGTTAAGGATATTAGGTTTTTTGCAAGAGAAACAAAAATCGTTTTCAAACATTCTTAAGATTAGCTTGAATGTACTTAAAGGTCATATCTTTTATTTTCTTCATATGAGTATCTTGTTTGAAGGAAAGGGGATGCGAGGAATGAATGTGGGATTCGATAATTCTATGCTGTCACGAANTTTTTTTTTGATAATTCTGAATTCATAATTGTTTAGTTAATTGTGGGTTGTTATATTTTGGGATCTCAAAAATGGTCTTATGATTCTCATGATTATCATTTATATGAACGAATTGACTGCATGTTGTTACGGTTTATATTATGCTGAATATGATATCGAAAAGCTAAGTAAAATAGTGAAAGTGTAAATCTAATTGTATATATTATAAATTAAATCTTAAATGTACAGTTATAAAATTTTCTTTCAAAATTTTCAATTCGTTTAAGGTCGTTGCCTATCTGTAAAGAAGATACTTTCAATTCATAAGTAATCTACGATTTTTGAAGTTCAGTTTTTTTTTACTATAATGTAAATAGTTTAGGTTTACTTTTTAGTTTCTATTAGTTTCTTAATTTTTACAGTTTTAAATTAATATTTTGTAGTTTTTTGTAATTGATTAAATTTTTAAATTTTATGTGTTAAAAGGATTTGTCTTCTAATTTATAACGCACGAATCTTTTGCCAATCGACATAAAAACCATAAGCGGGTTATAGTGAAAGACAAATCCTTTTAACACATAAATTTTAATCGGAGAGTGAGATCGCTGAATATACCATGATTATGCCAGAGAAAAAACACTTAAAAAAAAATCAGATAATTCGAAATTGATGTTGGTGGAGTCGGAAAGAAACTTATCTTTGTTTTTTTTAAAAAATCATGTTTTTTTGGTAGGAAATTGGGAGAAAGAACTCCGAATATTTATTCAAAAGCAAACTTCATACTACAGACGAGTTTGTCGTGGCCTTAGAGGTCCATCGACATCCTCTCGCAATAAGCTAACAACATCTGACGGCGCAGCGTCTAATTTATGAAATCCAAACGAAAAAGAGAAAGCAAGGTTAGCTAAACCATCAGCTAAGTGGTTTGCTTCCCTATACACATGAACTATTCGGACCAACCAGTCCCTTGTTACGAAGCAATGGCACAAACGTACCAGGAAAGATAGCGGGTGAGTGTCCCCAATCCCTTTTGTGAGAAACTCCACCACCATTATAGAATCAACTTCCAACTCCAGCCTACTAATACCTTTTTTTCCAAGCGATCACAAGCCCATAGTATACTCCCCAAAGATCTGCCAAGGGGGCCGAGCACCTTCCTATGTTAAGAGCAAAACCACCACACCACTCACCCTCACCATTACGCAACACTCCCCCTGCAGACGCCGGTCCCGGGTTCCCATGAGAGGCCCCGTCAGTAATAAGCTTCATCCAACCCACCCGAGGAGGCGTCCATCCTATCATCCTTGTGACGCTGCTACCACATTCCATACCTCTATTCTCCACTTCATTGGCTGACATCACTTCTTTGGCCAGGTTACATAGAAATTGTACTCTATCTCTCCACAACTGATTCTCTCCAAAATCATTCCCACATCTCCACTTCCATCCCCACCACGTAGCCAAAGCGAAATTTGTGGCCCAAGGAACTCCACTCCTTGCGTCCTTATCGCATAGATTACGGTAAAGCCACTCAAACAAAGGCATCGAGAAGAAAGCTTGTCTCCTCGTAGATGGGACAAATCTATTCCATATTCCTGTCATCGCTGGAAAATCTCTAAGAACATGCAAGATTGTTTTGATCCCTCCCTTATAGACCTGACACATATCCGTTCCACTAAGATGTCGTCTATATCTCTCTGCGTTAGTCATAATTGCCTGATTTCCAACAAGCCAGAGGAACATTCGTACTCTCTCAGGAGCCACCACACGCCACATACTTCTAAAGAAGCTCTCCATATATGGCCTCGGCGTATCATCACGTGTGATCAGGTTGTAAGCAGACTTTACTGTAAACTGCCCATTTGGTGTCTCTCCCCAAGCCAAGCGGTCCTGCACTCCAGAAACAGTATCTACCACCACAGCCGCAAGTTCAAGCCGTGTATCCTCTGTAACAAAAGGGGAGATTCTAATTAGATCCCAACCTTCGCCTTCCACCCATAACTCTCTCGCAGTTATATTATCNGTTGTAGATGGCAGGATGATCGACTACCGCGAACTCGACGATTTTTGTGATCTCCTTGGCTATGACTGGTAGCTGAATCGATCCGAGGGTCATCGATACTTCGCCTGAAAAGCCTGTGAGCGGTTTCGGCATTGGAATTACTTCTCCGAGTTTGATGCTCATTCGATTGAGAGTGTCGCGGAAGATTACATTGACTGTGCTTCTCGTGTCGACCCTTCCAACTTCTAGATCTCGTATGACGAGGTCTATGACGAGTGGATCGCAGTGAGGTTGATCGATCCCGCCGGCTTCCTTCTTCGTGAACGTGATCGAGCAACTCTGATCATCTCGGGTAGGCGACCATGTCGGCCAGTTTGCACTTGACTCCGCCTTCCGCTGGTAAGCCTTGATGGCCGAAACCGTATCGTTGCAGAATTGTGATCCTCCGATGATCATGTTGACTCTACGACGGTTGTTATCGTTCCCTTTGTCGTCTGGCCTCCTGCCGCGTTTGTCCCCAGACTGGTTTCTTTGGGGAGATCTCTCCGCGGGAGGATTTCTATCCGGCTTCGGGGGGCGATCGGTCTCGAGGATGAGATCTTTCACACTGGTCACTTCCGAGAGTTCTCCAGCTAGTAGCTTCGCGGCCAGCCTTGCTCCCAAGACCTTGCAGTTAGTCGTGGAGTGTACTCGGGATTGGTGGAACTCGCAGAAAGTATTTTCATCGTATCCTTGGTTGCGAGTCCACATATTACCCGTGGTTCGGCCCTGGTCCGAGCTGATCGCGTATATATGCGCTCCTTGGAGTCCTTCTCCCTCGTGATAGACATAATTGTCGTTACGAGGGTTCTTCTTTCTCGTTTTTGGGTCTACATCTTTCGAGGATGACCTCGCCGACTTATGTTTTTGCGATAAGATTTTCGTTTCCTCCTCGATCTTGATGTAGTTCGTCGCTTTGTGGAGGGCGTCTTGGATTGTCCGCGGTTTTTCAAGGGATATCCATTTTCTGAACTTCGACCTGTACCAGAGCGCCTTTCTGAGCGCGTCGATGGCTACCTTGTCGCTTATCCCGCTGAACCTGGACATTACCAATTTGAATCGGCCGACGAACTCACGGAGGGGTTCCTCTTCCCTCTTGGACAAACTCCAGAGATCGACATCGGAAGTTTCCCTATCTATGAACATAGAGTATTGCTTGAGAAACTCCGATGCGAGCTGTCGGAAACTTCCGATAGAATTTCGCTTGAGGCGCGCGAACCACTCAAGGGCTGCTCCTTCTAGATTCTCGACGAACAGGCGGCAGTAGCCGGCGTCTCTTTCGCCATCCTTTAGCCTAGCTTTTCCCATCGTGATGTGGAAAGCCTGAAGGTGCGCCCTCGGATCGGTCGTTCCATCGTACTTCGGTACTTTGATTTTTCCCTGATCGGATACCCTCGTGTCCGAGATGCGAGTAGTGAAAGGGGTCTTCCGATCTCCCTCCAGCAGCCTGTCGATCTCGGGGGCCGCGCTAGTAGCGTGATGGATTTGGGATTTCACGGCTCTTACTTCTGCCGCAGTCTTGGTGATATAGTCGCGAAGATCGCGTATATCCGACGTCTCGCCAGCAGATTTCCGAGCCTGTCGGCGTTTGCTGCGAGTAAGCTCAGCTTGCTTTTCAGCCAGCTCTTCTTGTTCGTTCCAATAGAGGATCTCCTCCTCTTCTGTCATTGGTTTGTCGAACGGAGAGCTTTCCCGAGCGAATTGGCTTCTGGTCCTCCTTGGATGTCTGTCGACGTCCTCATCGGTGTCGTTGGAGACATCGCTAGGATCCAGGTCTACGTGTTCGGCTTCGTTATCCTCCGAAGCCTTCGCGGAAGGCGGAGGGCTTTCGGAGTTTCCCTTCTCGACGGGAGATTTCTCGCTAGGGTTTTGACCCGAAGGTCGTTCCTGCGCGGCTCCGGGCCTGTTGAGTGGGGTTGCGAAGTCGAGTCTTTTCACGCGGACTTTAGTGGTTCCGCGGGGGCGGATCGCTCGAGTCCTTGCCGTTAAAGTTTCAACTTGTTTGGTCAAAGTGCTCACGAGCTTATCCTGTTCTTCTGACCTTTTTTCGTAGGTGGCGAACATCTTTTTAAACTCCTCGAGCGCCGCGGCGTTGGCTCGTGCGTTGGCCGCGGATACGTCCGCTGCGGGAGTGTGGATATCAGTGCCACTGCTTCCATTGAGAGGAGACTGCACGTTATCCGCGTCGTCAGTCGACATGTCTGGTTGAGCGTGATGTGGTTGAGAGTTAGATCGATCCGTAGCCCCCCTCCTTCTAGCGCCAAACTGTGGGAACCGAAATTCGCACTGTCGATTTCCGTTTAAATAAGGAAAGTTAGGAAAACCCTAACTTCCCAGAGGTCCCGGATATCTGTTAAACCACACGGCAAGCAATCAGAATACGCAACTAAAGACGAAAAGAAATAATAAATCGTAAAAGAGAGCAAAAGGAGTTTTATTCTGTTGGGGTCGAAAAAGGTTACGACGAAGTTAACGTCCAAATCCCCGAAGAAGAAAAACGTAGAAACCTTCTTCGACAAATACCTTTTCATAATAGACTCCACTTTACGAAAAGCTTTGCGGAAGAAACGCGAGTCATCGAACAAGAGCTCGAAAAGGATCGCTACCCAGCAACAGAACACACGTTTCGCTCGGTCGCTACGTCGCGGCCGAGCTCGAGCCAAAGCTTGGTCGCTACGTAGCGACCGGGCTCGAGCAGGAGCTCGGTCGCTACGTAGCGACCGAGCCCGAGCCAAGGCTCGGTCACTACGTATCGACCGAGCCCGAGCCAAGGCTCGAGCAGAAGCTCGGTCGCTATGTAGCGACCGAGCTCTTCCGGAACGTCGACACAACATTAGTCCATGCGTTCTCGTCTACCCTCCGATGCTGTCTCCCGAAGACCGTAGCGACCCCATTTCACGATCCCGCGCCACTCTAAGTTATCGATCAAACTTTATCGTGAAAACCGAGGAAAGTTCGTTCTTTATCGAAAGAAGCCGTAATAAACGCTTCGAGTCGGAAAACGGCCCAAAGGGACCTAGGACATGACTCGGAGCCCAACTTACGATTTCTTAACCAACGACCCGTAAGCCGCGGGATGGTTTACGCTTGGTTCACAAGGAAAGATAAATGTCAAGTTTCCGCGGATAATTACGAAAATTTGAAGATAATTACGAAGATCGGAGAAAAATGGAATATCTCCATTTTTATGCTATGACGGCTTAAGGGCAGAAGGGGAAAAGCGTGAACCGACCTTGGAGCCAGAATATAAGGAGTTCTAAACGAGAGGCATGGAGGAGGACTGGACTCAGAGCAAACTTAGCACTTAGAGCGATTTAGGCATATTTCCATTTTGTTATTCGAGCTGCGACTCAATTAGGTTTTTGCCGTCTTAGGGTTTTAGAACTAGGAATCTCGCCGACAGCTCTCGTAGCCCAGGCACCTACCTTGTTGTAAACGCTCAAACGCAGATTCGGAATAAGAACTATCTTGCTCTCTTTTTCGATTTCTTATACTTTATCGTTGTCATTATTGTGTTCTGATTGCTTGGCGTGTGGTATTAGCAGATATCCGGGACCTCTGGGAAATTAGGGTTTTTCCTAGTTTCCTTATTTAAACGAAAATCGACAATACGAATTTCGGTTCCCACAGTTTGGCGCTAGAAGGAGGNTTCCTCCTAATGATTGTCGACGTATTGAAAAAAATTGTGTTTCTATCTCCATGAACAACCCACTTCTCCCGCAATTTCTGAAACCAGATAAGTTTCTCCTGTTCCAGCACTATCTCAAACTCCTTAAGTAGCTCACCCTCTCTCACCAGCAACTCATCGGTGTGGTTCTGCTCAATTCGCTCTTGTATTTCTTTAATCTCCACGACTAAGGTCTCTTTTCTCGTTTGAACATTCCAAACACTTCTTTATTCCACTTTCTAAGTTTCACTCCCAACTTCTGTAAAGCTTCTCTTGTGTCAATATCACGGTCCCATGAAGCTACTAGTAGGTCTTTAAACTCACTATGCTGTAGCCATGCCGCCTCAAAACGGAAAGGACGTCTGCACGTGTTCCCTTGTACTTCTGGCGCGAGATGTAGATACAATGGGGCATGGTCAGAAGCCAAGAAAGGTAGATGCGAGACTCTTGCCTCCTACCACTTGAGTCTAGAATGAGCGCAACATAACACTCTGTCCAATCTCTTAGCAACAAATGTACTCTCTGTTTTCCCCCTCTTCCATGTGAACTGGCTTCCGCTGAATCCCCTGTCTATGAGCGACATTTCATTAATCCAATCACCAAACGTTAAAGAATCCTCAGACAGTCTACCATTTCCACCACTTCTTTCATCCAATCTTACAATCGTATTAAAGTCCCCACCGATGATCATCGGACCAACCACATTGCGAATCACCTCTCCCAATTGAGCCCATAAACCACTCCGACGGCTCGGTGTAGGAGCAGCATACACGACTATCAAGTTAATCACCTCTGTCCCACTCCCTACTCTAGCATAGATAAACTGATCTGAAGACTTAACAACCTCAACCTCTCCTATCTCCGACCTCCATAACAGCCATAATCCACCACTCTGACCACACACATCAACCCTAAATGAGTTTTCAAAACCCAATCCCTTACAAATTCGGTCCGCAGCTGCTCCACCAGCATGAGTCTCGAAGACAGCAAGGATATCTGTATTGAACTTTTTCACCGAATAGCGGATTGATCTGCGAAACTGAGGTTTATTTGCCCCCCAGGCAATTCCAAAGAATGCACTTCATCAAATTTTTATAAACGATAACTAGAATCACCGGGGTAAATTGTTATGCCTCCACACTCGTCGAGATTTCTCCCACTTGACCCCCGCTGGGTTCCAAATCCATGAGAGGAGTCTCCGCCGTTTCAACATGCGCCTGTATGCTCCGCTGTTCACCGGCGTGATCAGAACTCTTCTCATTCTCATCAAGTTCTCCATCTCCGGCGAAAGCACCACCAGGGCGGCCAACACTCTCTTTCTCAACCCGCAATCTTTTCCCACTCACCGACAAGTCTATCTCACCTCTAGTTGGGCCATAAACAAGTCCGCGCGTGGGCCCAACAATTTTTTGATTTGGGCTTTTGGAATTTCGGGCTTCTCAGGTTGCTTGCCTTTCTTTCCTTAGGGCCCAATCGGATTATAGACTGATCCCCTTTGTTCCCAGCTGTGACAAACGTCATAGCCTTCCCATGCACTCTTCTAGAACCTCCAGAACTTGAATTCATATTATTCTCGTTCTCTTTATTTGCCTCTTCTCTCACAACCTCCTCCACTCGCTCCTCCATCTCCTCCTCTTCCTCTAATCCTCCAAACCGATTCGACACCCTTATCTCCTCCAGTACTCCCTCTTTACGTAACACTTGTGTCTTCCCTCCCCCCCCCATAACTCTGCCATCGTTCTTGCCAATAGAGCTTCTCGTATGTCTCTGTTGCTCAGGCTTCCTCCTCGCCTGCCTCACTTGAGTAAATTCCGTTTCCATTCCTGTAGCTTCAGTACTCTCATGCGTTGTAGTTACTGGATTAGGCACATGAACAAGAGTTTGCTCTTTGACGTTTCGTGGACATGCGTGAACTAGGTGTCCATACATACCACATGTCGAGCAAATAGCTGAACTTCCTTCATATGAGACGAAGTACCTCTCACCATTCACCATCACAGTCCCTTTCAATGGCATGTTGAGATTTATAAATTTTATAATATATTGCATAAACTAAGTTTTAAATTTATATTATATTATACAACCATATAATATAATTCAAGTTTATCTTACAAATGAGACACTATTTTGTTGTATCATATCTTATTTAAGAAATATAGAACATAAATTTAACTTTGCAATATCTCTCCTCTCTCTCATTTGTGCTACTTTGATATTGTAAGAACATCTCAAAAAGATATTTCATTTTCAAGTTTGCGAGTACTACATAACTAATACTAAATTACAAATAAAATATCACACTATTACATAAACTATTTTCGTAATACTCTCATATATGATCAACTAGTGAATTTGATAAGTTTTTTTTTNGAAGAAGAAAAGGGATCCTCTTCTACCTGTCTGTCTCTCTCGGTTTCATCCTGATTGAATCACAAACTTGATGTGTCAGTTCAAATTCACTTCATTCTTAGGCTTTTACTTCTAACTCTACTCGGATGTAATCTTTAAAACCCTGTCAGGGCTAAATTTGCATTTGTTTTTTTTTTCTGTTTTATTTAATAGTAAGCTTTTTCAAAAAAAAAAAGCGTTGCTTATATCAATTTATCAGTCACTAAAATGTACTCCTTCCTTTTTTGTTGTGCAACTAAAAAAATAAGGAAATATACTCCTTCCGTTTTTAATATATGATGTAAAAGGATTGTACATACATATTAAACATATTAATTTATTACATTTTCTAAATAAAAAACTAGTAATCATATTACCTTAATATAATTCAGCCAGTAAAAATAAAATGGAAATATACAATTAATACATAAAATTAATAAATTTCATATTTAAAATAAAAAATTATGTAATTTGAAATAAAAGAAATTCTTTAAAACATCACTTATTAAAATGAAAGGTAATATATAATAACAACGACTCATGTCATCCAACAAGATTCAACTCATGTCATCCAACCAGATTCAGACGTAACACCAAGCCATTATAGACTGGGTTAAATAATAGGGAAAATTTGGAATAATGCACTTAGATAAAATTTTAATTTGAAAATTATACTATTATTTAAGTTTTTTGAAAAATACACTTTTGTATATATAAATTGACTAAATTGTCCAGTCTGAATATTTCTCATTTATTTTTCATCCAAATTTATTTTATAGTTAAAATAACAGTTTCAGCAAGAATAATACTTTTTTTGAAAACATAGAAATCTTTAGAATATCTAGAAAATATTCTTTTAATATATTCTTTTTTGATAAAAAAACACAATCTAGAATCTTCTTCTTCTTCTTCTCCATGAGACATTATCCTCCATTTTTGCAAAAAACAATTTTCTTTCTCTTGTTTCATAGTTTATTCTTTCTCTCATTTAGAGGCTAGCTAGTTCATGAATCCTTATGTGTTATTAGAATTTGTAAATTCTCATTTTCTGTTATTAACTTCTTTCTCTTGAAAAATACATTTGATCTATGTAACTTTCTCATCTTTGCCATTATCTGTTTTTTGAGTTTAAGTGACCCTATTGTTGCGGCGCAGTTTACTGAGTGATGGCGGGAACTTCGTTTATGTTGCCGCAGCTTCATTATTAGTTGCCGTGCTAACTTCCCTACAGGATCAAGAAAGAACAAGAAAGAAGTATGTGATGTATTAAACAAGACTGAGCAGAATTTTGACATTTCGTACTCAGTAAATAGTTGCCTAATTAAGAGGTTACATAACTTCAAGTATTAGTTCTCTATGCGTGATTTCAAACTCTGTTCCAATACAGAGATAGTATAGTAAGAGTTAATACAGTGGTAACATAGGTCATTGAAAATTAAATTACATAAAGTACGCAAGCTGTGTTTGTGTAATAATTAATATTAAGAAATTAAGTGACTTCAAGTACATATTTATCAGAGCAACAAATAGATTTATCTTAAATATAAATATTATTATTATTATTATTATTATTATTATTATTATTATTATTATTATTATTATTATTATTATTATTATTATTATTNAGAGAATTAATAATTATTTAAGTATTTTTGGAGTTTTGAGTATATTTTAACTATTTTAGATATTTACGTTTTATTATTTGCATATATTTTCAAGTATTTAAACGAACTTAAAAGTATCATATATATTATGATGTTTTTATATACATTAAATCTAAAAATAATTAATATATATAAGTATATAAATCTATTTTGGATACCCAAAATACTCCGGTTCAGATCGGATTAGGTTTCAGTTATTCAAATACCAAAATTTTGAATAATTCAGATATTTAATCAATTTCGGTTCGGATTTGGTACTACTTATTCAGATTGGGATCAGTTCGATTCTTCGAATTCGAGTTTTTTGCTCAACCCCAATTAATGACATAAAAAACAAATAACATCATATTTTTTAAAAATACATCCGCGCGCCAGTCTAGTAACTTTTAAAATAGAGCTATTGACTTTCCTTGGATACTCCTACAATTGTTCAAACCTACAAGATCATGAACTGCAGTCTAACCCGCTTTATCCCCAATAATTGTTCAAACCTACAATTCTGGTTTGCTTTTGGTATGTTTTAGGAAAATTGACAGTTCGAATACGCATTTGAATAGCGTTTTGAACGAGAAAATTAGCGGTCATGGGTTTGGATTAACGATTGTATTTCTTAACGACTGTGTAATGAAACACTTTTTGGGGTTTAATATAAATTGAGAACTGCCATACTTCAGACTAACTTATGGGCGTTTCTAGTTAAATATATAAGATAGTTAGATTAAAACGTTGCGTCGTTTATGGTTGTGTTCTTACTCCGTTTTTTGTCGGCTGTCCACTTTTCAATCACTAGACAAAAAAGAAATATAGAGTGAGATGTTTCTAGTAAATCAGTATGGATGATGACAAAAGGCTGGATGCGAGTAATCAAGGGAAGGGAGTCATGTTACCAAAGAGATTTGCGACATCTATCGACCCACGTTTTGGTCCCCCTCACAATTAACTTTCTTGCCCATAGAAAAAAAAACTTTCTTACTATTCATGGATCGAAATTAAATGATGAATTGAAAGCTGATTTTATGGATCGAAGAGAAGAAGTTTTAAGACCTGTTAGTTAGAAAAGCCTTCAACGATGATCACGTGAGATATTTTGTAGTCGGCAAGTTTACTTATGAGTTATACGCACTAAAAACCTTACCTAACTAGTCAAATAATTGAGTGAAAGCACTAGGTGACTAATTAGTTTCCTGATATTTTATGTTTCAGACAACCTATATGAATTTGATTAAAATAGGTTAAACACTCAAAGGAATATGATATGTTTCTGACATTAAAATAACTAAAATATTCTCTTTTGCTTATCCACTTCCTTGAAGTGCGGCAAGAGAGTTTTATACTTACTGACCAGCATAGATTCATTCAATATGGACAGAAGAACGATCCAGTAAACATGTTTGGACAAACTAACGGGAACATTTTATAAGACAAAAATCCACATGAATTCCTACCGGTAATATGTGGTATTAAAGTTGAGTTGCAGCATGATTTATAAGTAGATGTAATCTGCGGTAAAAATTATGTGGTAAAAACAATAAGTTTATGTGGTAAGTTTGCAGTAAAAATAAAAGTTATCATTTTATTAAAATTTATGACTGGTAACATTTTCGATGTATAAATTGCAGTAAAGGTTTTTAATAACAAAATTGAATATATAAACATATAAATAAACATTAAACTATTTTAAAGTAAATAAATTAAAAGGTATATTTTAAATTAGTAAAAAATTTGAAAAATAATTTCAATATATATAATTTTCTAATATTATGATACTAATAATACTATATATATATTCTAATATCAATAGTAAAATAAATTAATGAAATAATAATAATAGCATGAACTTTAAACTAGAAATATAATAATAGCAAAAAACTATAAATGTTTCATTTCAAATCATGGTTGCAAATTCGAAAAAAAAACTTAGATATTACTATTGTGGAATTTGAACCATAAATAACAATATTTAAAAATTACAAAGCTAAAGAAATCTGCAAACATCTAACACACGTGACATACATATGTCGGTTTTGAAAACTCACTATTTTCCTTTTTATTTTTAAACACAAAATCAATTAATTTTGTAACTCAACTTCTAAAACATAGAATTTTGGTTGATGTTGGTGTAAGTTTTGATTTAACAATTTTATAAAGGGTCTAAATCAAAATTATAACTCAACTATAACACATATTAAATCAAATTAAAAATTAAAAATACTAAATTTTATGCATGATTGGTAACAATTTTGAGTTATCAATGATTTTTACTCCTAACTCAAAATAAATCAACTACACCACATGTCACCGATCAAAGCCTATGAGCAATCCATGGATTTGATGTCACTGAGACAAGAATTATATCCAACCGTACATCAGAAATATTATTCCCCCATCTTAAATTAATGTATTTTATAATTATTTATATTTGAAAATTTTAGATTTCCAATGCATGTTCGGGATAAAATATACTAGTATAATTTATTTTTTTAAAACTTAATTATAAATAACTAACATAGACTATAAATTAGAATTCTAAAACTAACTTGTTTTGTACGAAAATAATAATTATTAATATGCTTCTTAGTTTGATCAAAATGTTAAAATTAGATTCTAATGTTTTTAGATTTTTATACCTACTAGAATGAATGATTGAATTCCTGCATTTTTCAGTTCTGTTTTGAATGATAAAATAAATTCATGAAATAGACGCATACATTGAACCTAGTCAGAAAAAGGTCCTCACAGACACCTTTGTTTAGGTAAAACTTGTTGTTCTTGAAACGTGATGGAATGTGTACAGATGAGAAAAACGGCTTTTTCATACAGTTTCATAAAAGTTCCAACCATACCTAGACTCTCAAGTTTGTTCACCACATGCATGATGAACTCAATTTTCCCGTGTCATACCCCAACTTTAGATATCCAATATAAACCAACTTTGACCGAAAATCTCTGAGTCAACCGTTAAGTTTAACAGTATCGAAGTGATGTCGTTTTGATTTTTTTAATTAAAATGAAAATCTCAATAATAAGCATGAAAAGCATCACAAATCGTGGAACCAACTTTAAAAAAGATTTTTAACGTTAAAACCCCTCAACTAAGTTTGTTTTGGGTAAAAACCCCCAAAATAAGTATTTAATGAAAAAACCCACAAACTAACGTTATTTAATGAATTAAATTCTAGCAGGTCATAATTACCATTACTACCGGTAAATCTTTAATTTAGGGGTTTCTACATTAATTAAACATAGTTGAGGGGTTTTACCATTAAAAATTTAAAAAACAAAAAAAATCAAAATTTTATAATAATATTTAAAAATTAGTAAATTTTTTTTGACAACATAAGCGAGAACTAAGTAACTGGACCGCGCGATTCAGAAAGCCAAACCGAAAGTATTGAATCGACATATAACATAGCTGAAGGAGAACTCCTCGCACCACTTGCAAGCTTTTCTGCCATAGTATTTTGTGCTCTTGGAATATGTCTGATCCGGAAGTTAGGGAAGAAAGTTTTACTGCGTCTAAATTTTTTATATAATTTTTGTTATATTTTCTCGGTTTTTACATTTTTAATTTATACATATATAATGTTGATGTTAAGAACACATCAAACTCATATATTTACAAAAAAAAAAATTAAAAATGCTAATTTTGAAAATTTAAGTTACTAATTTTTAGATAATATTATAAAATTTTGATTTTTTTTTTAATTTTTAATGGTAAAACCCCTCAACTATGTTTACTTAATGTAGAAACCCCTAAACTAAAAGTTTACCGGTAGTATTGGTAATTATGATCTGTTAGGGTTTACTTCACTAAATAAAGTTAGTTTGGGGGTTTTTACGTTAAATAATTAGTTTGGGGGTTTTTACCCAAAACAAACATAGTTGAGGGTTTTTAACGTTAAAAATCCTTTAAAAAACAATAAACTTGGTACGCACAATCAAAAATCTCAAATTTCAAATTGGTAGAAAACTTGTAAAATTTATTTTTTTACCTCATCTTCTCAGTTGTGAATCAATATTCTTTAGAACTCTTCGCTAACTCTTGAAATTTCCTCCAAAATCTTATGGGTTTTTCAAAGCCCTAAATTTTCTCCAAAACTGATTATGTGTCGTGAGTTGAGAAAGGAAGAAGAAGGTAACTTAAATTATTTTCAGTAAAACAATGTAGTTTTTTCGTTGTGAATCGAAAGAAAGAGAGAATTGGTTGTTCTTGTTATTTCATAGGTAATGGTACACATCTATATATATGATACAAGTTAGGGTTTATGAACTTTCTAGAACATGGATTTTTGGGCCTATGATAAACATCCACATAACTAGGGGTGGACGTTCGGGTTCGGATCGGGCATTTCGGATTTTCGGGTATTTCAGTATAGAGGTATAGAACTCGTTCGGGTATTTCTGTACTTCGGGTCGGGTTCGGGTATTTTTAGTTCGGGTTCGGTTATTTTGGATCGGGTTCGGATATTTAGATTTTTTTTAAAAAAATTAAATTTTTCATTTCTCAAATTTCTTGTATTTAAAAATATAACTTTTACTTAACAAATTTTTTATTTTTAATAGATTGAATGGTTAATAGATTTGGACGTAACATTTTTAAACTAAAAAGATATTAATTTGGTTATTGTTTTTAAATTTTGGATGTAACTTTTTGTTAATTCTTGAAATAAAAAGTTTGACATGCATTTTAAATGAGTAACAAATCATTTTCTCCGTAATTCTATGTATATCATATGAACTTAAAGTATGTGTAGTATCAATATAAATATTTTATATAAAATGAGAGATGTAAACTAGAAACATATGGTTAATTAAACATATGTTCGGTTATCTTCGGATATCCATTCGGGTTCGGATATTACTCGTTCGGGTTCGGATATCCAATCTCTCCTAATTCAATACCCGTTCGGATATTTTGCTACTTCGGTTCGGATTTTGGTTCGGGTTTTTCGGATCGGGTTCGGGTGCGGCTTCGGATATCGGGTAAAGTGCCTATCCCTACACATAACTATTCATAACACTCCCCATTGGATGTCCATTGTACAAAATAAGTCATAAAGCGCGTACGATGCTGCCTCGTTAAAAACCTTTCCAGGAAAACCCAGTAGAAAAAACCATGGTTAAGGGAAAAAAAGTGCAGCGCGCATCTACTCCCCCTGATGAGAACATAACTTGAGATATCTGATAGGAGACAATCTAGTATGATGAATTAACTCCTTCGCCTTGGGCTTAGACCGGTTCACTTCTTCTGGCAGATTTAACACTCTTCACTAAAACTTGAATATCTTAGTGACCGTAAGACAAAATGACTTCAAACCACTTGGAAATCGAAGCTAACATCCATGTCTAACTTTAGGAACCGATCTGGCTCTGGTACGATGGAAATATCCAGCGGTATTTTGAATATCATACGATATTAGGTATTCTGAGACAATTTGTACGTGTCCCACGAAAACAGCCATATCTCGAGTTCTATAATGGATAATGAGTTGATTAAAATTGGAGATGAAAATAGACTCAAAGATATTTCTTTGGAAACCAATTTCATATTTTAATTCCATCTAAAAAGTCTCCTTTGATTGGAAAACATTTGACATTCGATTCTGTTTCACGAATGGAATGCGTTCATCTCTTATTCTTCTTCAAGTATGATTGCCTTGATCATTCTCTTCTCCTTCTCTTAGTCTCAAAAATACATTAGAAGATTGATAGATCTTTATTACTTAAGTGATAACATTCCTCTCAAGGTATCTATCATTTGCGTGTTCTTTTCTTTGTTGCTTCGTTAAAACCTTAACAAAGAAAATCCAATGGAACAAAACCAATGATAAGGAAAAAGAATAAAACCACGCCCATCATCATATTCTCCCCTTGGAAGCATCATCTTAGAGAGATGTATTATCATCATACATATCATCCTTTTAGGAATGGATATAAACATATTCTCAATGAATAAACTCGTTTAATATTCAGATAATCTCTTAGACCATTAGGCTTGTAGTCCATAGCCTCTATTTCACACAAAATGTCATATCTTGGTCTATTTGGAATCCATGCACAAATTTCCTTTTATAAACAATTTTCTAAACATTCACATTATGCATACTTATACATCTGAGTTATTCTTTTGCTTCTCGTAAAATTTACAAGTATGAATATCCTTCTTGTCATACGAAATCACATCTTTCGGTCATGAAAGAGATCAATAAATTTCCCAATATTATGGTACTTATGAACAAGAATTATTTCCTTTATATGCTCAAGATATGTGTGCAAAATTTGACCTTTCTACTTATAAGAATTTGTGTAAAATTCGTGCATATTCGAATTAGATATTTTTGCAATTCATATTATGAGATCTGATTAGTGCATAATCTGTGCGAATCTCGGCATGTACATAATTCTGGCCAATATTGCTACTAGCAAATGCAATAATAACTGTTATTTGCCTAAATCGTATTACTTTGTTCATACTTTGTCCAGTAGTGTTCTCGAGAACTAGCACTTATTGTTTCTCGCAGCCAAGTCCTTATGGGGTTTACTGCTTCTTACAATTTATATCTTTCTGGATCTTTCACATAATTGTCATCTTCCAATGGCTTTTAATTCTTGCCAAACTAAAGAAACTTGAAAGTTGATGCTTCCACCACATGATGATGTGTTTCTTTATAATCAATTATAGGTCTTTGTGATAATCGTTGTGCAATTACTTCATTGCATCTCATGATTTCATTATCACATCTATTCTTTCATATAAAGACATGTTTATATGCCATTGGTTTTATACCATTAGGTGTCCGGACTACCGGTCCGAATACTCTTCTCTTTCAAAGAGATTTAAACTTTACATCTATTGTTTTTTTTTTTCTCTTTTCGGCCATTTATCACATTGTGTACACTTTTCAATAGATGATTCATGATCCTCATTCTCATCAATTGCTACATTGCATGCATATATATATATTTACGACGTCGATTTTATATCAGTTCCATATTATTCTAGACATGACATAGCTATTTGAGATTTCTTTATTCTCAGGTACCTGAATCTCTTTCTTGTCATGTTTTCTATCTCTTCTCGAGATCCTTAATATTTCATTCCTCGATTCTGCCATTCTCATTCATGCTCTTTTTCCGAGGATTATTATATTTGGAACCTATAGGTCTTTCACGCTTTAGGCGTTCTTTAGACTCATCAGCAGTTTGATATTTTTTTTCTGGGACATCCATTTTAATTGGAGCATTTACAGCTGGTACTTGTGACTTGATCACTTTCTTATGGCCAGTAAATGAGTTTGGCAACTCATATGTTAATATTCATAGTAAAATTATCTCCATACATTCATTTTTGACTTTTATTTACGCTCTTTAGTCTGAGGATCAATGATAATTCATTCAACTCATTCATTCTCCATCTGTTTATTTTCGCCCCCTAATGTTGGATAGACTAACTTTCGAATCTTTAAATAAATTTATCATCAATGGAGATCATATCCAACATATTCATAACCTTCTTTGAGGTCCCATCTTTAGCGGTGTGGTGGATCAACTACAACTTATCCAAAATTTCTAGATGGGGATCTTTGGTTCCTGACCAAAAACCAGTTTGATGGGGAGAGTTCTTAATTACTCTTTGGCATTATGCGAATCAATGCTGTTGCATCTACGTATAAACATTAGCTACAAGATGTTCATCATGTATCCTCACATGCATAAAATAATCATCAAAGGCTTGTGAATTCACCAAGTATTACCAATTAGTCTCGAAATCATTAGGTTGCGGATCTTTGACAAAGATACAAACGACTTTCTTGTCGATGCATTAATTATAAACATATAGTGGATGATCAGTCCACCAGTGAGTGATCAAGCTCACAATCATCTCGTTGTATAAATAGATTCCAAATCTATTTTACTGGTGAAAACTGTATTCTTATATTTTCATTAAGCAAGCAACATATAGCAAATCATTCGTAAGAATCTTCTGGTTCTTCAACGAATGTCCACATGGTTATCTTTCACATCATTACTAAACTGGAATGACATAACCGGTTTTCCAAACATTACACTTTCGATAAACTTCTGGTTTACTCTTACATTTATCTCCATTTTCTAATCATTGTGTAGTACAATACAATAGTGCCTTGGGTAATACTTGTGATTGAAGGTATTCAACATTTTCCTTTACTTATTGTCTCAACATTATTATATGTAAAATCCCTTTGTTTTATTTGATAAATGACTCTTCAAGTCTATTTCCAGTGTGAACTTACTTCTGGATGTTCCACTTACTAGGGATGTGAGATTCTCTAATTCTCCTTCTCTAGATGATAACACTGCATTTTTGTCAATCTCGAATTGAATCTCAACTAAAAATCAACAACATACCCAACTTAAAGTCATGTGTTATATCTTAGATCCTTTTGATCTTTGAGACTTGGGAAAATATAAGTTTTGTTTCCATAGGCATACGTGTATGTGCTCTTCTAGAGCTTCCAATAATCTTGATACTACAAGACATTGTACTCACACTAGTTTATTTCCTTATAAAGTCAGAAATATCTCTTCTTTGCTATCATACTTATTTTCTCACTTCTTGTGAGAACATCTTTCTTGAAAAAAACTTAGGGTCTACTTTGACCATATCCATATCCACATTAACGTCTACAACCACTTTTGTAGCCACTTTCTCCAAAGATAATGTGGTCTTTTCTTTTTCAAAATACAATATTATAGTTTCTTCAAGAGAATATATGTAATTAAGCAGAAGTGATTTAAGCTTAAAATTCTCATATATATAATGGTAATGAAATTTGATCATAAAACTATCTCAAAATATAGAGATATGCATTATCATAAAACTTTTGTTATAATAAATAAATAAATAAATAAACAATACTTCTATGGTAATTTTTTTTCACTAGATTTCTACTATTGTGCCAATAATCATCTCTATGCCAACTAGTTTTCAATTAAGCCTTCAAATAAAAATCAGATGACATGCTAAAATTCATTTATCTTATCAGAGTTGACTATAAATTGATGTTAAGCATAAAAAAAATACTTATCTCGTTAAAAAGAAGTGAAACGAAAACTGGAGAACTGATCTGACGAGTCTTTAAAACACCTTTTTCAGCTCTCTTATAATCTCGTGCAAAACAATATGTATAATAACCTGAGATATTCACAGTTTTGCTCATGAAACATGGCACCTTATACGTTAGACATCAAGACTTTCAAGTCCATATAATTAAATTTCCAAGTGTTAACCATACAGACAATTGAGCTTATTACAAAGGAGTTCAAAGCAAAACAATTCAGAACTTGCATGTCAGACAAAGCTATACGTCCAAATTAAGTCTTAATTTTCATATTGTAAAAACACTCGAAAGCATTTTCATAGACCACGTGAACAGCTTTAGTTATCTCAAATTCAATGAATCTACATATTTTTTAAACACAGCCGTAAACTGTGACCATGTAAACCAAAGTAAATTAACAAACAACTTATTCATGCAATTAATCTATGAGTGCATTATAACGATTAATAAATTCACTGAACATGACAACACATCAATAAATCCACAAAATCGTAAAATATATTAATTACTAGATTCTTGACTATGCTTTGTTTTCATAATTATAAAATTCCAGCAATACACATCGACGTGTTATAATTAAAGCGTAACACAATAAATATTAAGCTTGAAGAGTTATTTTAATTGACAAAGAAGACAGAAGATATCAGATTCTCGTCTACCGTTCGGAAGACATGTTTTCATAATTGATAGCACAGCTAGCGATTTTATAACATAATAACTCATTAGCCATTCAATTATAAAGCTTTAAGATGAGAACACTTATCTCTCGATAGCATGGCTTGATGATTGGGGACGAGTCACCAGAAACAACAACGGGATGAGCCAATAAATGAACAGATATATATGTGTTGGTGTAGATCTAGGGTTCCATGATGACCAAGGTGACTTACNTAATAACCTGAGATATTCACAGTTTTGCTCATGAAACATGGCACCTTATACGTTAGACATCAAGACTTTCAAGTCCATATAATTAAATTTCCAAGTGTTAACCATACAGACAATTGAGCTTATTACAAAGGAGTTCAAAGCAAAACAATTCAGAACTTGCATGTCAGACAAAGCTATACGTCCAAATTAAGTCTTAATTTTCATATTGTAAAAACACTCGAAAGCATTTTCATAGACCACGTGAACAGCTTTAGTTATCTCAAATTCAATGAATCTACATATTTTTTAAACACAGCCGTAAACTGTGACCATGTAAACCAAAGTAAATTAACAAACAACTTATTCATGCAATTAATCTATGAGTGCATTATAACGATTAATAAATTCACTGAACATGACAACACATCAATAAATCCACAAAATCGTAAAATATATTAATTACTAGATTCTTGACTATGCTTTGTTTTCATAATTATAAAATTCCAGCAATACACATCGACGTGTTATAATTAAAGCGTAACACAATAAATATTAAGCTTGAAGAGTTATTTTAATTGACAAAGAAGACAGAAGATATCAGATTCTCGTCTACCGTTCGGAAGACATGTTTTCATAATTGATAGCACAGCTAGCGATTTTATAACATAATAACTCATTAGCCATTCAATTATAAAGCTTTAAGATGAGAACACTTATCTCTCGATAGCATGGCTTGATGATTGGGGACGAGTCACCAGAAACAACAACGGGATGAGCCAATAAATGAACAGATATATATGTGTTGGTGTAGATCTAGGGTTCCATGATGACCAAGGTGACTTACAGATCAATGTACGACTCTCGACTCTTTGTTTTTTTTTTCATCCACATGTCGATTAGGGATTTTAGATTTTACTCGGGCGGCTAAGGTTTTTTTTAGGTAGCTAGGGTTAGATCGTGCTGATAACATGTTCTGAATCGAGAGAAAAAGAGAGAATTTGTTATTATTATTATTTCATAGGTAATGGTATATATATATATATATATATGATACAAGTTAGGGTTTAAGAACCTTCTAATAGTTGTTAAAGTTAACGATTGACTCACACATTTTCGGTCAAAGTTGGTTGATATCGGATTTCAAAAGTTGGGGTATGACGAAACGGAATGAGTTCACGTATGGGGTGAACGAACTTAAGAGTCTAGGTATGTTTGGAACTTTTATGAACTCTTCGGATATGAAAATGTCATTTATTGCTAATTTAAAGGGCCACAAGTTTAACTTTGTGCCTTTTCAGCTAAATATCCCGTCTGAAATGTAGTTTTGCATTTTATGTTGTTGAAGCCAATTATTTCTGATTTATGGGTCACAACTTTTATTTTGGAATTTTTCAGTTAAAATTTGTACTCTATCTGTTTCATAAAAATCTATGTTTTAGAATTTTCACATTTATTAAGAAAAATATCAGATTTTCGTTACCAATGCATTATTTTCCGTAATTAACTACTTCTCACAAATTTTAACCAATAAAATTTTAATAAAAACAATTATGCTTTTTGAAGTTTACAATTTACAATTAATTTATGTATTGAAAATGCAAAAAAAAATTGTATTTTTGAAACAAATTTTTTTTCTAAATATGGATCTTTTTGAAATGGAGGGAGTATAAAATATATTTTGAGACATATTTCATGTTATTTTTGGGCAATTTTTAACTAAAAAGTCTATCTACGATGTTTATTTTTATTTTTATAGCCATTGCTGGTTCAATGGGTTACAACTTTTATTTTGGGCTTTTGCCTTTCATATTTGTGTCTGCTATTTTTCTTTCGTAACATGTTAACTGATCTGATCCCCAAGAAACTCCAGTAAACTCTATTTGTTTCATCTTCTATATACTAAAGCTATTTCTAGACTTGATTCATGATTAGCAGTTGAAGTACATGGAAGGCTCGAGAAAGAGGGTCAAGGTGTGAAGCTTCTTTACTTGGATCAAGCCACCATTGGCTTCTATTTATTGCCCTAATAACAATCACATCCGTAAACCAAATTATTTTACTCTTCTTTACTCTTTTTTTTCCACAAGAGAAATTAACCATGAGTTCTTTCTTGATGAGCAGTGGCGGATCCAGTGCAGAGGGAAGTCGAACTCAAGTTACAGGTGTCAAGAGCAAGAGACTGAACCAATTTACCTGTGTCATCTGTTGCGGTCTTAACAAAACTCATTAACATATATATTTTTGGGGTGTCAGGTGACACCCCTATGCTCTACATGCATCTGCCACTGTTGATGAGTATATCATGATAAACCATGAAAAAGGTATAATTCTTTTCGATGAACATAGCATCATATGTAACCTGAGTTCAATAATTTTAAATATTTAAATGAAAAAGTAGACATTTCAGTCTACATATGATATATTTCGTCGGGCTCACGAATAAGCGAAGTTTGTATTTCTTCAAGTGATAATCCTTTCGTTTCCGGAACGAGCAACCAGATAAAAACAAGTGCTGCTCCTTGCTGCTCCTGCGATAGCCCCGAATATGTAAAATGTTCCTATACATAATTTATATTAATCAAAGTTAAATTATAAAACTCTCTATAAAATTCAACTTATTATTATATATATAGAACATAATTTATATCAATCAAACCTCGAGTGCTCCACTCGAATAGAAAGTTGAAAGCGTAAGTGACAATAGAACTACTTGACCACGAGGCCAACGTCACTAGACTCCCTGCTGTTACTTTCATATTCATTGGAAATATCTGCACACACACACACACACAAATCATGCATTTATTACTTCATTTACTCCCAAAAAATGGCATACTAGTTTCTCCATTATGAATAGAAAGAGTTTATGTACCTCAGACATAATTACCCAAGGGAGGCCTCCTACTCCTATTGCATAGGCTGCAAGATACAACTGCCAAGAAAGAAATACTCCCTCTGTTTCAAAATAGTTGATGTTTTGGATGAAGACACAAGAATTAAGACATACACATTTTTCTAAAAAGTAACACTAAAAATATTAAATAAATCTAATCTAGCCAATCATCAAAAATACTATAAAACATCATTGGTCACACAGTTTTCAATGACTTTTAAATTAATTAAAAAATATCAAACATCATGTATTTTGAAATATCAATAACTCTTCAAAACATCATCTATTATGAAACGGAGGGAGTATTAGTTACGTTTTATTCGTATAAGAAACCAATTTTTTTAAAAAGTAAAGCAGAGCCGATGTTTTACCGTAACGCATATAAACGTCAATACTGGGGTTACTTCCGAAAGCAAATGCATTTTCTGCTCATACCATATGTACAAAACATTAGTTACTAATACAAAATATAACAAAAAAAAAAAAAAAAA
>QGKV02000571.1:37195374-37231272 GCA_003260655.2 Brassica cretica | reverse complement strand
AAAAAAAAAAAAAAAAAAATATATATATATATATAACCGTAAAATAACCTGTAATGTGGAGGCGAGCCCAATAAACATGCAAGTTATGCTCATCCCACACGCTGAAGTCTATAATTTTCAGAATCAACAAATATTAAACAGCTTTATAGTTAATTTCTATGATAAATGAAATGATTGGTCTAATTAGAAAACTCAAAAAAACATGCTCACCAACAAGAGTGGCCGTCTGCCCCATTTATCAACAAAAATTTCACCAATCATGGCTTTTGGTACCTGTGAATAGCCACAAACAGCATTCAGTGCCAAGACAAGTCCAAAGAAATGGAAATGCTAATCATAAAATGAATTCTTAGTTCATTAAGTTCTTTAAAGAAGTTTGACTAGAAATGTCGAAAACATCACAGTAATTTTTTTTGTACTTTAACATCACAATAGGTCTGTACGTAGTTGAATAATAACGGATTTAAAATAATATAGTTTGATTTTCAACAGATATGGTATAAATGCATGAGGACTACTTACCATGAAGATGGCTAACAGTGTCGATCCAATTGCCACAGAGAAACCTGTATCAGCCAACTGCTAATTATTGAAGCAAATAAAATACAAATTGAAAAGAGAATCATGGTGAATGCCAGATTTAACTTGTCTCTATGAAAAAATATTAAATAATAATTTGATTATGCTAATGTGTGTTTATATATATATAAATCTTAATTAGTCTCACCAGCTTTTCTAATAATGGTACTTGCATAAGAAAATACAGCCGTACTTCCCGAGAATTGTTGTATCAACATTAGCCCGACTCCTACCTGAGGAATACAATGCTCGTGCAAATAAATACTAGATTTTTATATAGTCTGGAAATTAATTTATATACTTATATTTACAAACATATTTAACACTGTACCACGAGAGTACGTCTATACTTTCTCTGAAACAAATCAGAAAAGCTCGACTTTGAATCACTTTCTAGCATTTTGGTCATAACCTGAAAACGAAATAACATTCATTCAGGCTCTGACTCTATCTCTTTGTCAAGGAATGAATATATATTTGAAAGTATCTATAATTGATACTATTATATAGTAAAACTCACTTGAATCTCTGAGGCTTCAAGTGAGATATCAACATCTTTCCCTCTAAGCCGAAGCAGTGAATTTTCTAGTTCTTTATCCGCACCAACTTTTGCCTTTTAAATGTAAAATAGTTTATTAAGGTTTTAGTAATTAAACTATGTACCGGGTTTTCTTACGAAATATACAAAAGAACAAAAAATTTACCAACCAGCCATCTTGGGGACTCTGGTATGAAGAATAAACCGATTCCTTGAATGACGCATGGTAAAGCACCTAAACCGATTAAATATTAGATTTCTATCAGTTAATTTGTATATGAACGAGATTTGCATGTTGAACTACGTACTATATTCAATTTTCTTCCGTATAAAACATCACTTCCCTGTTGATTATGAAATAATAATTAGTTTACCTAGTAAAGCCATCATCCTCCAGCTGATGAAATTCCCCAAAAAATAAACCATGGCGAGTCCAGCGTTTTGAAGAAGCTACAGTAATTAGTCATACGAGAATTCAAAAGGGTCAATACAGCAGCGTGGCATCCTACTCCTATAGAGCTTTGGTTTTAATTTATTTTTCTTTTATATTTCTTTATTTTCGATAAGTATTAGTATTCTTAATAATAGAAAAATAATGATTAAAGATTTTGGGATATAAGGTTAAATCATTATCCTTAAGAGGTTAGGTATTTTTATTATTAATATATATAGTGAGCTCTTGATACGTAAGAGTCACTTTTCCATTGATTTTTCATTGATTTACGGTATAAGAGTTTTTGATTTCTTGTACACTTGCATTTGGGTAAAACATTGGTGTTCTTAACAAATTCAAAAAGAATGTATGCTTAGATTTTTGAAGACTAAATAATGTCTTTGTGTTATCAAAGTTTTCGGTACATCATTTTGAAAAAAACTTTAGTAAGAAGAGGGACAAACAGATAAAATTACCATAGAACCGAACTTTGATTCAGAAACTAGTTTTGATACCATTCAAATATAGTAGAAACTACGATAACACAAATATCTTATTTAGTCTTCAAATGTTTAAAATCAGTGTCTTCTTAAATTCGTTAAGATCTCTACAGATCTAGCGAAAACAAGAAATATAAAGAAAACTCACAATTTTATCAATCAAAGACAAAATAAGATCTTGAGATATTTTGTTTAGGATGTCATGTCCTTTTAAATATAATTAGTAACTAGTTGTTTCCTTGGGCCATGCGCAAAAATAAAATTTAATATTTTTATTTGTTTAGATTTATTTTAATTTTTTTCAACATAAAATAAATAAATTTTTTGTTTATTTTAAGTTTATAGTTTAAAATGGATATGTATATATTTAAAATTATAATTTTGTTAGATTTTTTATTTACTTGCTTTAGTTAAAATATAATAGATAAAATTTCTTTAAATTAAAAGAAAAAATTGTTATAAAAAAATTATTTTACATTTATTAAAAGGTAAAACTAAGTAGTATTTCAAAAACTTATAGATATTAAAAGAAAACAGATGGTAGTATGATTTGAAATTTATAATTTTTAAAAAATTGTATAGTCTTGAAGAAAATTCTCTAGTAAAAATAAATTATATAACTAAATAATATTTCTAAAATATTTTAACTATTGTTATATTTATATCAAATATTTAATTAATTTAATATTATATTTGAATAGATTTAATTTACTGATGAGTAATTACTATATTTTAAAAAGCTTACCAAAATAATAAATTAACACTGAATGAAAATATCTATGTTACAATTAGCTTTACGCCATGTCATCATTTTTATTAAGCCATGTCATTTTTTTCTAATGGAAATGAGTGTGGTAATGACACATGATTAAACTTTAAAATTTTACTTCTCAAATAATATTTAGGAGAGTTGATAAAAAAAGACTTGAGTATTTTGATTGAAAATTTCCAGTTATACATAGACTATAACTTTGAAACTACAATACAAACCAACACGTCATCGTTTTTACTAAGTCATGTCATTTTTTTAATGAAAATTGATTTCGCGATCGACATATAACCAAACATAAAAAAATCAATTCTCAAATAATATTTAGGGGATGGTTAATAAAAAAGAGACTTGGAATATTTTAATGGAAACTTTCCAATTATACAAAGACTGTTAACTTCAAAACTACAGTAGATGTTTTCCATTAGGTTTTATATATAGATAGATCGGTCAAATTAATATCAGTTGGAATAACGTACGTTCGCATTCGGATACTAATATCAAGTTAAGTTTCATTAGTTTCAACTCACAACCAGTAAAATATGAAATGACCGCCCTATATATATATATATTTAAAATACATATTTTCGTATTTTTATATATTTAAAGCCTTTATATTCTTTAGAGAATGCATATGTATATATATTCCCACAAGACTACACTTGATATACATAATAATTAATAAATTATATATTGGTGAAAAAAAAATCCATCAAGTTAAAGCAAACTATATTTTGGTTTGGGTGGAATGCTTTGTTCGTGAGCCTCTGTTTATATTTTCTAAAGCTAAAGTAGTAACTAATTTTGGAAAAGTACCTGGGTCGAAAAGGTACATGTACCGCGAACATGTTTTGGCGTGATTTCTGCTATATAGACAGGTACCTGTTTCGTATACACATAAATATATTACGAATTAACAGTATAAGTATATAATAAATAAATACAAATTAAACAATTTACAAGTAAACTACCACATAGCTAATCAAGCCGATTCCTATCCCTGATGAGATTCTTCCGATGTTCAGCCACAATACATCCTTTTATGTTCCAGACATGCATACCAGAAGAAATATATACTATTTAATTGTTTGATTATTTTTCAAGAAATATTGATATTACGAGCCATATGTTTGTGGTTAGATATCTTTTAATACCTTAGCGAAAGCGATGCACAGCCAACCAATGACGCAGAGGATATCGGCGACCCACATTGTCTTCAAATCATGAAAAAATAAAAAAAAAGAAGAAGAAAGAATATACATTTACAGTAGGAAAATATTTATTTTCTTTATTTCTTTCCATGAATTATTTCTCTTAAATGGGTCAATTTTGATTATCAAAACATACTAAACAAAATTTTAAGATTATGAAAAGGTAAGAAATGTAATTACTCCTCTTCTTCCTAGTACAATTGCCATTTTACCGCTGAGCAATGCACCAAATGTTCCTCCTAGCGGCTAGCGTACAGAATGAGCCAAACGCTAAGAACTGAAAATTGAATAAAAAATAATTACAGATTAATCAAAAGACAAATTGCCAAAGTTGACGAGTAGATATGTTTTAGTAGGGTATTAGTTACTAAAACAAGAAAAGCTAATATACATATAAAGCCAATAATATATTACATGTATAAGAAGCTTGGATTTAATCAGAAACACCAATTAAGTTTTATAGAAAAACATACAATTATTCTAAACAAAAAAGCGGACAGCACCTACGAGCTATTTCCCAAAACCTGTCATTTTTTTGCAACACCCGGGAACTATTATTAAGTTCTATATATTTTCGAATCAAAAGTTATGTACTTGTTTCCACACGAATGTTGGTTTTGATGGTTTGTGATGTAAACCAGAATTCAAACCATCAAACCTCCAAAAATAAATCAGAGCAGAATGAACCAGAACAAAAACCCAATCCAATGTAACCAAGATTGGATTGTAACCAGGTACTTTGTGGTTTACTGAGCATAATCAAATTTTAATTTGGTTTAATAATCAGTTAAGTGTTTGTTTAGAACATAGTAAACCAACTATAACTAACATTTAGGAGTTTAGGGATTTCAAATTTTATTTTTATGGAGAGATATGTTTGAAATTTTTATTCGTGATTTTTGAAATGTATATATAGGATGTAATCATAGTTTAAAAGACATGGATGTATCTATGTTATATGATAATTTTCGTAAGGAAATACATTTTCGATTCCACAAAAGCAAATATACCCGCACTTTCAAAAATACATATCAAAATCTAGTCTATCCATTTAAAAGAAATAAATGAGTGAAAGGTTTTATAATACCAAAAAAATGGTTAATATTTAAATAAGAGCATTTTAATTTTTAAAACCTCTATTGTCATAGATAAGAGAGTATGGCCGGAATTGCCACTATTGATAGATATATGCACTTGTATGATTTCGATAGATGTGATTAATACGGATTTAACTAAAATAGATGCATGTGACGTGTTAACATCATCATTGATAGATCCAATAGTACTTCATATACATAAGAATTTAATTAGGCGGATCTGTCAATGAGTCTAAAGATCTCTACTGCTAATTACTGGTATGTGATTAGTTTCATTTTAATATTTGTTTATAGAAATTGTAAGAAAAAAAGAATAAAAGAGAGTCATACTTCTGCGATAGAAAGATCCATGTCTTTTATCATTCCTATCTCAGCACCTGATGCATAACCAATCTGCAAAAAGAACAAACAAACAATGAAAAACCTATGAAAAACAAATAGACTATTTTAAAATCTGTAAAGAATTAGCCCGATTGCTAAAGGCAGCGTGTTCGACCCTTGCCTGCGACTTTTATAGCTACCTTTATATATACTATATGGTATTACTGCATGTATTGTTTTTGTTTCCACAGTTTTAATATTTCAACTAGGTAGTAATCCGCGCTTTGCACAAGATGAAATAGTTTATTAAATTATTTATTGCATGTTGTACTAAAAATTTGTTATATAGCTTTTTTTTAGGGATGAACATTTATATTTCCGTTCGGATTCAGTTGATTTATTAGGATTTCACATTTTTAGAGTTAGAAATTTAAATCATATTCCGATATTTACAAATTTTGGTTTAGATTTGGTTTAAATTTGGTTCGAATCATTGCAATTTTGGTTCGAATTCGAGTTCATGTACCCATTTTAATTATCTATTTTTTTTAACAAAAATCCAAATATACTTAAATCCTCAAAATTCAAAAATAAAATAATATAAAACATAAAAATTTGAATAATGTAAGACTAAATATTTAAGTTTACATAAAAATTAGTTCAATTTAAATATTTGGATGGAGAACAAATAAATATTTTCAGTATTTTGAACATTTTTTTGTTATTTTTAGATATTTACTTATATTGATAATTTTTAAGATATTTTCATATTTTTGAATATCTAATAGATATAAAATTTACATATTTAAGTATGTAACTGTGATTTAAATATTTTTGGTATCCAAAATATTTTAGTTTGGATCAGATTCAGATCTGGTTATCTCGATATTGATGTTTTAAATCCATCTGAGTACTTAATCAATTTTAGTTTGTATTTAGTATTACTTTCAAATATACTTCGGATCCAAATATTTTACCTCAATTTTCTTAATAAATTTGAAATCAGTACAAGATAATGGCTGATCCAGATATTTTACCTCAATTTACATCGCAGTATATTGCTAACAAACGAAATCAATATTTAGCTAAATTAAAGATTTGGCTTTTGGTGTGGTGTTTTTTACTTCAATTTTCTTAAATCATATTGCCTTCGTACCAAAACCTTAACCATTGCTAAGTTCGGTAAGATACGAAAGTTTCAATTTCTAAAACATTCTCAATCTAGCATTTTAGTTGATGTGAATCTTAATGATTTTGTAATTTTTTCTTTCAGAGTGATGTTATTGAGTTGTTGTACAGAGAAGATTTCAGTTTACTAATACAATTACTAATACAAATGTTAAAAATGCAAGAATTAAAAATAAAATGATTAAAAAAATTAATGTGAACACATTAAATTGTCAGCGGTGAAATTAAAAAAATAGTGTGTAAACGCATAAATTGTTAAATGAGTGTAAGGCTGCCACGTCACTATGTTCAAATTGAAATCGATGTGACGCTGCCACGTGTACAATGTAGTGTAAAAACAATAAATGACAATGTTTTTCTTTTAATATACAAGAGATTTGGCTAGTTTATTTTTTCGATTAACTAACAATTTTTAAACAAAAAGGAAAGTTGTCAAAAAATAAATAAATAAAAAGGAAAAAGAGGCAAAGCAAACGTAACTAACAGCAACACCAAAGGAGAAGGAGCCACAGACGGCGAGGAAAGTGCTGAAGATAACACATGCAGTAATACAACAGTCTGAATCGTCGTTTGGTCTTGAGCTTCAAAAGCCCTTCTTCTATGCTTCTTTTTTCTAATCCAGCTCATTGAGCGAGTGATAAGAAAAAGAGGAGAAAGAGGGAGAGAGAATATGCTATTTTTGTCAAAGTAGGTTTGCTATATAAGGAGGTGCCGTACGTCACGAGCTTAATTATTTTTATTTAATTAATACTCTTCATTGAGCTGGATTAGAACGCTGATGCGATGTTATAATTTGGGGGAAAATATTGAAAGATAATTTCGAGACATATTTATCCAGTTATGTTTCTATCAATTTGCTTGCTACTCGGTTTATGCATATCAATAATTCTCAGTTCTTAACTCTCTTTTTTCATGGTTATCTATCTATACTATTATTTAAGAAGTGAATTTGCTTATTTGTCACATTCTCCATGATTTTATAACTGAGTCATTAGTTTTAATAAATTTTAATTAAACTATCATTAAAATATAATTCATTATTTATCTGATTACAAATTAATATTATAAAATTATCTCAAAACAGTAAATTGAAAACGTTTTAGAAAAATGAAAAGATAATTTCATGTATTTATTTTTTGTTTATCTACATTTTTTTCTTATTTACTAATTTTTATAATTAATAGTGTATATATACACATAATAATTAGATTTATCATGATACTAAAATATTAAAATAGGTTTATAAAATATCAAAAATTGATTTATATTTGTTTGTAAGTGTAATATGCCATGGAATATTTTTTTCTAAATTATTAAATTAATTTTACTATTAAAATACTAAAAAGAGGTATATAAGTAATAACAATAAATTTTATTTATATTTGCTTACTATTCGTGATTTTTCAAAATATTTGTTATTGGGAATGGAATTATCTTTTTTAAATATTTTTAAAATACCTGTCTTCAAAAGAGAATATTTTCAAAATATCAATTTAAAATTAACTCTACTTACTTTTATGTTTTTCAAGAATTTCAGAGAATTATAACTTTTTTTAAATTACAATTTATTTAAAAGACTATTATCTAACGAAAAATGTGATTCTATTTTTATAAAAAACCGTATTTTCCAAATTATTTGTTTTAGTTATAATTATTAAAATTTGAAAGTTAAATGACCATTTTGAAATGAAAAAATTATGTCCATACTAAAAAGTACTATTTAATATTTATATTTAGAAGAAAACGATATGTCTCTATTTTAATAAAAAATAAAAATTGAGTATAACATATTTTTCCCTCTATTATAGTATTTAGAATTGAATATAAGAATAGATAATAAAGGTTCTTATCTTATATATTATATATTAAGATTTTATTTGTTAACATGTTTGAGTGTGTATTCAGTTATTATAAGAAGTATTTTACAATATAACTATACAATTCAGTTATTTTATTTACTTTGATTAATATAATATATAAAGTTGAGTTAGGTTGACATTTTTCTTGTTTTTGATTTATTTTGAGATTTGTAGGTTTTGGTAATTTCAATAATTTGGTTTAATAACATCACTTTGTATTAGCAGTTATATATTTTTTTCTTTAATTATATAATTGATTATATATTAATATAATAAAAATTGCTTAAAGATAATAACTTATTTTAAAATAATAAGATATTGACATTGTTATCGAAAAATAATGTTTTTAAATTAATAAAAAATAAAAATTAAGAAATTAAAAGATTAATAAAAATATTATAAATTCAATGTGTGACTTCAAAATTTTGATCTTTAAATTTTATAGTATATTTATTATATCCGTATGTGCGGGTAAAACAGCTAGTGCACTATATATGAAAGATTTGAGCTAAATTAACCCATTTTCAACATAAAATATAAAAACTGAAAAAATAATATAAAAACTGGCTACTCAATTTGTTTTCCCAACCGTGTAATCGGCTACGGCAGCCACGTTTTAGAACAAAGATATCATCAGTGGACCATTTGTCATATTCAGAAGCATTGGACGTCTTAATTATTTTTGTTAAATGATTTTAATGTTTTCTTAGTTAACCCAGCCTATCGATCAAAAACGTTCCACATTTGAAGTATATTTGTTTTATAAACCACAAAAGATTTTCAGACTGTAGGATAAATAATTATTTTTTTAACGATTAAACATGCGTAGATTATGTTACAGATATATAAAATGTGAAAGAAACATAATTTGTTTTGACCATGGTAAAAAGAGTGCTAGTATTTTAGCAACAAAAAAAAAAGAGTGCTACTAGCCTTTCACTGTCGGGGTTCGCTCAGAGTTACGAGAGACTATTTATATATCTTGTTTTTTATAATATTTTATTCTAACAAATTTTATGTTATTGAGGAGAACCATCGCATTAAGCCATTAACCTATAAGAACAACTCTATTGTAAAATTCTAATTAAATATCTCAAAACAGTAATATATTTAATTAATAGTTGAATATTTGAATATTTGAAACTTTCAGTCTAATAATGAAGACTGAAGTTTTCAAATGTTGATATACCTAGTCAATATTTTTTTAATACTCAACCACAACCTTAATAGTCATAATAAAACTTTTCTAAATTTTTGCCTACCATAACAGAAATTGCATATTTTCAAAGTGTATTTTTTTTTTAAAGTTGAACCTTACGTTAAAAAAATTAAATGTATTTTTTATTTACATAATAATTTTCTGACGATAAATTTTAACTTAGGTTTGCATATCTAATCTATTAATTAATAAGCATTTTTGTAACAACATTTAACAATATGTAGATATACATAAACGTATTTAAAGATACATAAACGTATCAGGTTAAAATGATCTTTATTAATCTATCCATTTGGATTTGGAATATACAGACTAAATCAGTGACACACACTAAATATATATAATATATTTATATTTTTTCACCAAACACTATAGTCTACAACATACAAAGTATGATATTTTTCTTTTTGAATTAGTATTTTAATGACACATATGAATCGTTTGCTAATCAAAATATTAAGCTTAATATTTATTTTAAAACATACCTATAATCAAAAAGAAATAAAAATATTTTTAATTTAATTAAACAATATAACATGAATCCATTTGGTAATTTAATGGAATACTCAGTTAATAAAAAATGCAAGACATACAAACTCATAATCCTAACTAACAACATGCAGACATATCATAATTGTCAAATAAAATCAATTCCAAATTTAAAACTGTAGTAACACTTGTAACAATATGTTTTCATATAATTTTAGAAAATTTTAAATCGAAATAAAAATCTGTATTTAACGCGGATCATGATCTAATGTAGTTATATTATAAGATTAGGCTTCATAACTCGGGTGTAAAAAAAATTGTAAACACTCTTCATATCAATTCATCAGTCAATTAAACCTTATAGAGTAACGACCCCTGCATCTAATCAGATTTAGAACCAAGCCGTTATATACTTATTAGCTAAGTCACTGTATGTGTAAGCTATATTTTGTATCTTTTTGCTGAGAAGGATGCTATCAATATCAGACAAAAACGTCAATGAATAGGGAAATCAAACAAGCAATTAACAAATAAATTTTTATTAGAAACAAGAATAATGAGACTTCACGCAAAATACCAAAAACATATTTTGCTGTACTTTTGTAAAATAGAATTATTTAACTGCCTATTCACATTTTTACTTTACTTCTAGATAATTTTCTGCATCTAGCATTTAAATCACTTCAAGTTCAGGATATCATATTTCTTTGGCTAACAATGTATTACGTATTTCGCAATTCGCACCGCTGAACTGTGATATTTAATTTCCTATTCACAGTATTATTTTGCATATAGCATTTAAATCACTTCAGGATATCATATTTTACTTTGGCTAACGATATAATCATATAATACGTATTTCGCACCGATGAACTATAATATTAAATAAGTTTTCAAAAAAAAAAAAAACTATAATATTAAATACCCTGTTTTTCGGTCAACATAATAATAGTGTCAATTTGAAAAAAGAGAGATTTTTTTTTGTTTCAAGCCGATAATCGGAAGTTTTTATAGCTCTGACATCGGCTTGTTTGACTCATTTTGCTTTTTTTTCTTTGATTTGCTTTACTTTCTATTACTTAGTGTGTTTGATTGCAAATTTATTTTNAAAAAAGTTAGATACAATAAATATTTTCTTTTGTAAATACCTTGATAATAGGTAAAAAGATAATTTCTTATTGAGTATTTTTCTGAAATTTTATAAATGTTGAAAAAATATAATAGTTTTCGAAGGTGATTGGTAAGTACTCTGAATGCTTTTCACACTTTTTCACAACTAATCTAATTTACCAATCATGCTTTAAGAAAATAATTTAAAGGTACAATTCAAAAGTTAAACTGAAAATAGATTGGCTATGAAAATCATTTTTTTAAGAACTTATATTTAGTGCTTTGAAAGTTATTGATATAAATCTACATCAATAGATTATACAGCTACAACATTTTGTTTTTACAGATTTACGGCTTATATTCTAAAGCAAATAATTAAGTTTACAGCTACAAATACTAAATATCTCCACTAAATATGATTTTCCTTTTGTTTTTCTCTGCTAAATATTATCTTTTAAAATATTATTCGTTTTCATGAGATTCATGTTTTTCATCATCGATTTCCAAGAATAAAGATAGAAGAAATTATAGAAATAGATATTAGATACGTGAATTCTCCTATTGACTCCCATTAAGGGAAAAAATACATGTTACATTCGAAATAGTCTATTTACATATAAATCAAAGATTATTTTGTTAAAAATAATAATTAAGATCTGGGTTGTGATTTTGCATCCGGTTAGTTAATTATGAAATTTTTATTGAAATAATTCAAAAATTAACTCCCAAATTACATATTTATGTTATTAAATTAAAGGAATTCTAATTTTACCATAATATTTGATATATTTTCTAAATTTATTTTTTAAAATAACAATTTTCGTAAATACTTTAAATCTGTGATGAAAATAAGACTAATTTTCTTAAATCATTTATAAATGTTTAAGAATCATTTATAAAACATTTATAGAAGTGTATAAACTCAACCTCTCCTCTAAATACTAAATAATAATTACTATATTGTAAACTCAAGTTCTATAATATTTGTGTTTGAAATAAAATTAAAAACAGTATCTAAAGTATGGTATTTTAAGCAGTTGCTCATTAAATTTGGATATTCTTTTCTATTGTGTTTTTCATTTTTAATTAAAATTCTTAAAATCCTTTGTGTATATATATATCGTTTACAAATTTTGTCAGAATATTTACAAAAACTTCCTGGTTTTGTTAGCTCTAAGTTTGGAACATAATCTTTTTTCCCATCAGCATAGAATTTGTGTTATTATAACATATTCATAATTTTGAAATATAAAAAATGAGTAACTCACATTTACGCACTAAAGATGAGAAATGTAATTTGGCCCTCTTATTTTGACATAAAAGTAGTTTGTTCTTCTTCTTTTAAGTTCTAATAATATCAATGAAATAATGGAAGTAAGTCTTCTTGACGGTGTTATTAGCACACTAATTTTCCTGCGTTTTTTTTAATCAGTTCCCATATCAATAGCCATGTTCTTGAGTTCGCCGAGTAGATCACTTAGATCTGCAAGCCCATCGTCCTGCTTTGCTTTCTCCATCTGTTAATACAGCAGACACAGCATGATTCTTAGATATACTAGCAAACAAAAGCAGAACATTTGAGATCACAGATCCACACCTCTATTTTCTGATAAGCATCAGCGGATTCAGGGAGAGGTTCATTGGTTCTTGAATCTAGTTTAGGTAGCTGGTTCAGCTCCAGCTTTTCTCTAGTCTCTAAGTTGTTAACTCTTCTCTTACGGGATTCACCTTCCCAGAAGAACAAAAAAAAATGGAGGAGTTAGGTGAAGTAACAAAGCAAAAGAGATTCATTTCTTAAGAAGAGGCATACCTCTAGTTATGACAGGACCGGTTATAGACCNGGATTAATTATTTGACAGATGCTAAATGAAGAAACTGAAAGTAGATTAAAGTTTTTAGAATCCTAAATACCAAAAAGATACATCCCAAATCAAACACCAAAATACCAAAAGATACATACCAAAAAGTTATCAGAGTTGTTATATGTTCAAAATACCAAACACCAAAAGATAGTTAAATGTGATAACCAAAGAACACAGAGCTTTTACTGATCAGGAGGAGCTGGAGATGATGCTTCAGAGGCAATGAAATCAAGGTATTTCTGGTCAGTTGAACGCATGTACTTGTGCATAAGGGAGAACTCAGCCATCTTAGCCTGGTTAGTAGCTTGTTCCAGAGCACGGTCTGCCTCAGCCTTGGCAATACGGGCTTCTTATTCTTTTATCTTGAGTTCAGCTTCTTCAAGCTTTTGTTGCATGTGCATGAAAGAATAGGAGCTGATCGGGTCATTTGGTTTTCTCTTAAGCTTCTTCTTCAGGCTTCCAATACCAAAAAGGTTGACTACAACAAAGAAAACAATGAGTAAGTCATTATCAATCAATTTCCAAGCTGGAAAACAACTCCAAACTCTTAATGCAAAAACTTATGACTGTAAAATATTTTTTAAGAAAATACTAGACCTGAATAAACAGCTCGTTGTCCTCTTCTATTGCTAGCAAAAGCCCCTCTGAGATTTCAGTGTTATCCTTCTCAAGGTTAGCCAACTTCTAAGCCTCAGCAACTTTTTCTGCTTTGAAATCAACATAGGTTCCATCTTTTCTTGTATGAGCCTTGATGAATACTTTCACCAAAACTCACAGGTCTTCCCAACTCCACTATCTGAAATGAAATGGAAGAAAGACACACATGAAAATGAGACAAGTGTTAAAGAAAACAAGACAAAGAAAATGATACTCACCAGCTCCTGTTCGATTTGCATATAGGACTTCTGTCCTGAGTAATGCTTGTGAATACCAAGACCATTACGTTCAGACAAACGAGCTGCTGATGCCTTGCCCACTGCTGCCTCAGTGTCCCAATAAGCAGTCATTTGTTTCCAGAGTGTATCTGCTATCCAATTCGGTTGCTCGCGAGAGGTCCTTACATCACTGACCAAACCTTTCATTCGGAGCTGACAAATGGATTCAAAGTGTTCTCGAACAAGACCGGTTAACATGGGCTTCCATGTGTGTTTTTTCTACAAAACAACAGAGAAAAGCTAAAACTCGGACATAAACTTAAACACACAAAACATATAATTAGCTCAATTTCGTGACTCAAAATTGTTTACTAGACTCAAACTCAAACAGCTAAAACTCGAACTCAAACTTAAACACACTAAAACTCTCATGGAGTCAAACTGAAACCTCACACAACAGACACAAAGTACAGCAACCATACCATGTTGTACCAGGCTCGAGTTTGGGAGACAAGACCGTTGTGAACTCCTCTCGAACTCAGCAAAATCTTCTGGGTCTCCATGAGAGTTTTGTGCTTGAGAACTGTGAGGCGATGGAGCTACATGAAGTGGAGGAGACTGAGATTGTCTCCGCCCAGGTTGAGGATATGAAGTACCTTCACCGCCAGAAGACTGAGGTACTCGAGTTGGAGGAACCGGAGCAGATCCCGAAGGTTGGAACGTGGAGCACGGAAAGAGTTGCCTCGGAGGTGGATAATCCCTTACCGACGGCGCTGGATTGTTGTTAGGGAGAACCACCGGTGGAAGATTCGACGTCGTCGCCTTAGAGAGTGATTAGGGTTGCCGATGATTAGTAAAAAAATCTAATTAAATGGGCCAAAAATAATTGGTTTTAGGCGGGTTTACTGAATTTTGGGTTCATAGGCGGGATTAGTTAAATTTTTGGGGTTTTAGGAGGGATTCTAATTATCAATTTTTTGGGTTTAGTAAATTTAGGGTTTATAGGCGGGTTACTTATGGTTTAGGTGGGATTAGTTAGCTAAATACTATTTTTTTTTATAAAAAAACTCACCATAAAATTAATGTTTCAATAATATATATCATTACATATTGCCTCAAATAACTTAAACATCATCATCAGAAGACGATAAATTACATCGGAATTCGTCATTTGGTTCTCCATCTGCCACCTCGAAATCGAGATTTATTGGTTCTTTTCGAGCATGTACCAAATGCTCAANTTTTTTTAAAAAATAAAATTTTTGAAATTTAAATTCGAAAATATAAAATTAAAATTAAAATTGAAAACATATTAGATAATATTCAAAGTTGTACAAATAAAAATAAAACATTCCGAGTTTTTGAAAGAAAAAACTACGGGTCTTGCACGTTCGGGAACACCTCGTTCGGGTACATCCTCTTCATCATCTCCATCATTTGCTGGTTCAGCCTCTTCTGTGCCTCATAGCCCGCCTGTTGAGCCGCCATCTGGGTCTCCAACAAAGATATGCGATCATCCTTGTCCTTCAACTGAGCCGTAAGTACTTCTGGATCAACAAAGGGCGGTGGTGCAGAAAAATGAGGAACCGACCGGGAGCGACGACCCAAACCAACCAAACGTCCCTTCTTCTTTGGAACCGACTGAAATAGAAAATAGCCAAATTTAAATAATATAAAAAGATGATAAAATAAAAATCAAGAAATAAATGATTTGAACTTTAAAAAAAAAAAAACTTACCTATTCAACGATTAGTAGAAAACTTATATTAAAGATTAAAAATATAAGTAAAAAATTAGAATACTTACCGCAAACTGACGAAACCACAGATGCTGCTTGTCGGTAGGGAAGTCAGTGAAAGTCGGATGTCCTTTGTCGAGGGCCGAGTACATCATACGGTTGATCCATGCGCTGATCCCGTTCCCAGATCGGTTGAACCTAATAAAAAGAACAAATTATTAATAATGAATAAAATTTAAATGAAAAAAAAATACGTTTAATTACCATGTTTGACCCCGTCCATGTGGATACGGAGTGAGATAGGGAAGATGATCACGACCGGGCTATCGAACCAACTCCGCAACACTCATCACTCCCGGAGGACCCGGAGGAGCAGGAGCGGGGGCAGCAGCGAGAGCGAGAGGAGCAGGAGCGGGAAATGGAGAGGGAGATGTATGGTAGGAGCTGGGGGGCAAAGCGAAATCCTGAATCTGGCTGGAATCCCGAGACTGGCTCCCCGTACCACCACGACCACGACACTGTCGAGGCCGGGTATGATCATCATTAGACATGTAAATAAAAAGAAACATATTTAAAAATTAGTTCTAATAATTTTAATAAATAAAAAAACATATTTAAAAAATAGTTTTTAATCACAAAAATATAAATAGTTTAATAATTACAAAAAATAGTTTTAATAAATAAAAAATAGTTTAATAATTACAAAAAATAGTTTTAATAAATAAAAAATAGTTTAATAATTACAAAAAATAGTTTTAATAAATAAAAAATAGTTTAATAATTACAAAAAATAGTTTTAATAAATAAAAAATAGTTTAATAATTACAAAAAATAGTTTTAATAAATAAAAAATAGTTTAATAATTACAAAAAATAGTTTTAATAAATAAAAAATAGTTTAATAATTACAAAAAATAGTTTTAATAAATAAAAAATAGTTTAATAATTNCATATAGGACTTCTGTCCTGAGTAATGCTTGTGAATACCAAGACCATTACGTTCAGACAAACGAGCTGCTGATGCCTTGCCCACTGCTGCCTCAGTGTCCCAATAAGCAGTCATTTGTTTCCAGAGTGTATCTGCTATCCAATTCGGTTGCTCGCGAGAGGTCCTTACATCACTGACCAAACCTTTCATTCGGAGCTGACAAATGGATTCAAAGTGTTCTCGAACAAGACCGGTTAACATGGGCTTCCATGTGTGTTTTTTCTACAAAACAACAGAGAAAAGCTAAAACTCGGACATAAACTTAAACACACAAAACATATAATTAGCTCAACTTCGTGACTCAAAATTGTTTACTAGACTCAAACTCAAACAGCTAAAACTCGAACTCAAACTTAAACACACTAAAACTCTCATGGAGACAAACTGAAACCTCACACAACAGACACAAAGTAGAGCAACCATACCATGTTGTACCAGGCTCGAGTTTGGGAGACAGGACCGTTGTGAACTCCTTTCGAACTCAGCAAAATCTTCTGGGTCTCCATGAGAGTTTTGTGCTTGAGAACTGTGAGGCGATGGAGCTCCATGAAGTGGAGACGATTGAGATTCTTCAAGTGGAGGAGATTGAGATTGTCTCCGCCCAGGTTGAGGATATGAAGTACCTTCACCGCCAGAAGACTGAGGTACTCGAGTTTGAGGAACCGGAGCAGATCCAGAAGGTTAGAACGTGGAGCACGGAAAGAGTTGCCTCGGAGGTGGATAATCCCTTACCGACGGCGCCGGATTGTTGTTAGGGAGAACCACCGGAGGAAGATTCGACGTCGTCGCCTTAGAGACGAAGTCATACTGAGTCGGTAATGGTCTTGGTGTTTTATTAATCGACGAACCCGGTGCCACGAGTTTGCGCTTCCTCTTTCCACCCATCGCCGGAGATAGATCGGCAGTAGCTTCGGTGAAATCGCCGGAGTGAGAGGTCGAGATCGAGAGTGAAATCGCAAGTTAGAGAGGAGGCGGTGTGAGATCGAGAGAGTTAAGAGAGTGATTAGGGTTGCCGATGATTAGTAAAAAAATCTAATTAAATGGGCCAAAAATAATTGGTTTTAGGCGGGTTTACTGAATTTTAGGTTTATAGGCGGGATTAGTTAAATTTTCGGGTTCAGGAGGGATTCTAATTATCAAATTTTTTGAATGGTTGGAAACCGGATCTACAACATTTTGATAACTATCATCCTGTTGATAATTATCATAATTCATATTATCACGAAATACATCATTCACCATTTCCACATATCTATCTTCTACTAAATTACCAATTTCTTCACTACCACTTAAATGCGTCGGATCAACATAACTTGTTCCTAGTTCCATGTCGATTTCTTCTCCATGGTTGTACCAAACATAATAATCTTCCATAAATCCTCTACTATATATATGTTTCAAGATTTTTTGCCCTGAGAGAAATTTTTCGTTTCTGCAAATACTACAAGGGCAAAATAACTTACCACCATTGCTCTGCGTTAATTCCTAACTATTTGCAAACGTCATGAATTCTTCTACCCCCGCGATAAACTCTCTCGAGAATTCCCCGTTTCTTCATCAATCCTCTTGTACATCCAAGCAAGAAAATTAATATAGTTGTTATAATTGCTCGTCATTGTTGGTCAAGATTTTTTTTCTCTCGAAATTGTTTAAGGATATGATTCTTACGCGGGTGATGAGATAAGAAATGTGTCGGTTTTCATCTATATATAGAATATTTACCGACTGTTTTGCTACTATTTTGCTACTGATTTTGCGACTACTACAATCAGTCGTCAAAAACCGGTGTACTAAACCCAGTAACGATTTCCACGTGTTTTGTAACGGTATTTTGCGACTGATGGCCGACAAAAATATAGCGACCTAGTATAAGTAGCTAAATAGTCGCGAATTACCGACTGAGTAAGGACTAAGTTTAGTAGCGACCAACTAGTAACAGATTTAGATTGGTCGCAAATCAGTAGCTAAATAGTAGGTATTCGGATGGTATATTTAGCAACTGCAGATGTAGTCACTAAATTCAGTAGGGAAATCCCTATTTTCTTGTAGTGAAATCAAGACTAAAGTAAATTTTCTCTCCCTATGGAAGAATGAGGTTGGCACTAAACTAATAATAAATAAGTGTTAGTATGTTAAATTTCGGTTTGTTATGGACATCCAATTTAAAACTAATTGGTGATAAATAAATTGAACCTAATCCTGTAAATATTAATTATGTCTCAGTTAAACTTTCGATGTGGGAGCTTATATTCTCGCCCCTTCCCTCGAGATGATGGTCTTTATAACTGTTAATCTCGACAATATCTTANAGGAGTGCATTCGAATTGTTTTGAGGTTGATATATTGAAGTCGAATCCTGTTCTTTACGTATTGAAATGTCGTGGGGTTGGATGCAGATGGTATTTACGAGCTGCAAAGCTGAAAAACTCGGCATTTTTCACTATCAGAAAGTATAGAAAGATGCATACGTGTTCTCGGGGAGAGGGAAGTATAATCAAGAGGGGGAAAAGAGGCACACCAAGCTTGGTCGCATCAGTGGTGCACGCTGATTATCCAAGCCAATTCAAGACTCCAGATCCAAATACTATCATAAATTTGGTGAAGAACAAACTAGGTGTCAAGGTTTCATATTCTACGGCTTTGAGAGGGAAACACCAAGCTGTCAATGATCTGCGTGGCAACCCTGAGGAGAGTTTTGCTAGACTGCCATCTTACTTGTACATGTTAGAAATGATGAATCCTGATACCATTACACGATTAGTAGTGGATGAGACTAATCAGTTTAAGTATATGTTCTTTGCGCTCGGAGCTTGCATCAAAGGGTTTAAAGCGATGAGAAAAGTGATAATAATGGATGGAACTCACCTGAAGGGCGTGTACAAAGGAGTGCTTCTCATTGCCACTGCTCAGGATCTAGACCATCATCATTTTCCCCTCGCTTTTGCGGTAGTAGATGGTGAGAAAAATGTGAGCTGGGAGTGGTTTTTGACTATATTGAAAACTTTGATACCAGATGATCCTCAGCTTGTATTTTTTACTGATAGAAACCAAAACATCATCAAGAAAGTACACGAGGTGTACCCATTGGCGATCCATGGATATTGCAATTATCACTTGTCTAATAATGTCAGCGGAGCATGCAGCAGTGTTAACAAGAAAGGGGTTGCCAAAAAGTTTAGAAAAATTGTTGGTATGTACACAAAGATAGAGTTCAGAAAATGCATGCTACAATGATTTCAGGAGCATGTATCCTCAGGCTGCCGACTATCTAGATGACAGTGTTCATGAGACCAAATGGGGAAGATGTAAATTTCCGGGAGAAAGGTATAACATAGATACAACCAATACTGTTGAATCTATTAATGGTGTTTTAAAGGAACCAAGGAAATATGCATTGTTGCCAATGATTGATGTGGTGGTGGGGAAGATTGTAGAATGGTTTAATAAATATCGACAATTATCTTTACGTGTACCAGAGAGGCAGATACTAGTCCCACACGTGCATGGGATATTGCATCACAATTATCCGAAGGCAAAAAAGCTCGAGGTGAGGGTGCTAAACAGATTTGAACGTCATTACAATGTGATTGGGAAGGATGGTTTGTTGATTTGAGCAACGGAACATGCTACTGTAGGTGTTTTGATATTGATCGGTATCCTTGTGTACATGCACTTGCTGCCATCATGTCGCGTGGAGAAATGGCTGAACATTATTGTTCTAGGTATTACTGGATGGAGCTAGGCCTGGGCGTTCAGTTTTCGGTTTGGTTCCGGTTTGGTTCTTTCGGTTTTCGGTTTTTCGGTTATAGGGATATAGGAACCGTTCGGTTATCTATGAAATTCGGTTCGGGTCCGGTTCGGTTTTTTCGGTTTCGGGTCGGTTCCGATAACAATTATAAGAACCGACTAATATCCGATAAATTTGTGGTTCCAATTCAGTTACTGTTCTGTTCCGGTTTTTTCGGTTAATTTTGGATAATTCAGGATAAAAAACAATTTGTTTGAGATTTTTTGGATATAAATCAAGTAATTCAGATAAATTTTAATATTTTAGATAAAAACTATTCGGGTAATTCGNAATGAGGAAATTCTGAGTGATGCCAGAGCTAATTATGGTATGGTTGAAGTTGAGGAGTTGGCAATTGTTCCTCAAAAACAATCAGATGGGTACGACCATGAGAAAAGCAATGGAGAGGGTGATGAAATGGATGACAGGGAGGAGTTGGCAGCTGTTACACCAGTTGAAGAAACAGTTGTCAATGTTGAGTGGGATGATGGTATTGATATGAGTATGGATCAAGAATTTGCAACTAAGAAGGAAGTGAGGGATTTAGTGGACAGAGGAGTGCATTCGAATTGTTTTGAGGTTGATATATTGAAGTCGAATCCTGTTCTTTACGTATTGAAATGTCGTGGGGTTGGATGCAGATGGTATTTACGAGCTGCAAAGCTGAAAAACTCGGCATTTTTCACTATCAGAAAGTATAGAAAGATGCATACGTGTTCTCGGGGAGAGGGAAGTATAATCAAGAGGGGGAAAAGAGGCACACCAAGCTTGGTCGCATCAGTGGTGCACGCTGATTATCCAGGCCAATTCAAGACTCCAGATCCAAATACTATCATAAATTTGGTGAAGAACAAACTAGGTGTCAAGGTTTCATATTCTACGGCTTTGAGAGGGAAACACCAAGCTGTCAATGATCTGCGTGGCAACCCTGAGGAGAGTTTTGCTAGACTGCCATCTTCCTTGTACATGTTAGAAAGGATGAATCCTGATACCATTACACGATTAGTAGTGGATGAGACTAATCAGTTTAAGTATATGTTCTTTGCGCTCGGAGCTTGCATCGAAGGGTTTAAGGCGATGAGAAAAGTGATAATAATGGATGGAACTCACCTGAAGGGTGTGTATAAAGGAGTGCTTCTCATTGTCACTGCTCAGGATCCAGACCATCATCATTATCCCCTCGCTTTTGCAGTAATAGATGGTGAGAAAAATGCGAGCTGGAAGTGGTTTTTGACTATATTGAAAACTTTGATACCAGATGATCCTCAGCTTGTATTTTGTACTGATAGAAACCAAAGCATCATCAAGAAAGTACACGAGGTGTACCCAATGGCGATCCATGGATATTGCAATTATCACTTGTCTAATAATGTCAGTGGAGCATGCAGCAGTGTTAACAAGAAAGGGGTTGCCAAAAAGTTTAGAAAAATTGCTGGTATGTACACAGAGATAGAGTTCAGGAAATGCTACAATGATTTCAGGAGCATGTATCCTCAAGCCGCCGACTATCTAGATGACAGTGTTCATGAGACCAAATGGGCAAGATGTAAATTTCCGGGAGAAAGGTACAACATAGATACAACCAACACTGTTGAATCTATCAATGGTGTTTTAAAGGAACCAAGGAAATATGCGTTGTTGCCAATGATTGATGTGGTGGTGGGGAAGATTGTAGAATGGTTTAACAAATATCGACAATTATCTTTACGTGTACCAGAGAGGCAGATACTAGTCCCACACGTGCATGGGATATTGCATCACAATTATCCTAAGGCAAAAAAAGCTCGAGGTGAGGGAGCTAGACAGATTTGAACGTCATTACAATGTGATTGGGAAGGATGGTCAAGGTTATTTTGTTGATTTGAGCAACGGAACATGCTACTGTAGGTGTTTTGATATTAACCGGTATCCTTGTGTGCATGCACTTGCTGCCATCTTGTCGCGTGGAGAAATGGCTGAACATTATTGTTCTAGGAATTACTGGATGGAGCAGTGGACTTTGGCATATTATAGGACAATATATCCAGTTCCTCATCATTCATCATGGGAAAGTTACAGAATTCCTGAGGAAATCCGATCTCAGGTTGTCTTCCCTCCGTATGTGGAGAGAAAAAAAAGAAGACTACAAGTTACTAGATTCCTATCTGCAGGAGAATATCAGAGGAAGAAAAAGAAGAGCTATCCACTATTGGTTGGTGAGAATGACGGAAGTGACAGCGATGAAAGTGGCAGCGAAGGAAGTGGCAGCGCAAGAAGTGGCGACAAGGGAAGTGACAACTAAGAAAGTGGTAACAAAGAAAATGATGAATGAGTTGTAGAACTTATTTATGTCTTGTGGAACTTATTTATGTGATGTAGAACTAATTTATGTGTTGTGGAACTTATTTATGTAATATGTTGTTTCTGTGTCGTAATACCGGTCGAACTAGTACAACTTATCCAAGTGATACTGGTACAAGTAGTACAACTATGTTATATATACCATGCAGGAAATACTAGTTTAACTAGTACAACTCTTTTGTTTTATAATTTGAAAGATCCCATATGGTAATTAATATGCAAAAGAAAATCAACCGGATAAAGTGATAGATGTTTAGAGTGGTTAATATTAAGTTACAATTAATTTTAACAAAATTTTTGAATATTTATTACACAATCACATATGNAAAAGCAACAACTTCAATCACTTCTTAACAAAAGGAGACTTCTGCAAGTGTGAAGGCTTCAACACCCTCTTTGGCCTCGTCATTGCTTCTTTTCTCGCAGCTTCTGCCTCAACCTTCTCTGCAGCTTCTGCCTCAACCTTCTCTGCAGCTGCTTCCATTACTCGAACTGTATATTCCTTGGCATCATCTACAACAATGTCAGAACACATTAGAACCAATCTGCAATGTCAATGCTCCAAATTCACAGCACAACAAGTTACCAGTTGCCTCTTTTTCTGGCTGCACCTCTAGCTCCTTTTGAGACTCTTTCCCATCATCCTCAGCGTCATCTACAACAATGTCAGAACACATTAGAACCAATTTGCAATGTCAATGCTCCAAATTCACAGCACAGCAAGTTACCAATTGTCTCTTTCTCTGGCTGCACCTCTAGCTCCTTTTGAGGCTCTTTCCCATCATCCTCAGCATCATCTACAACAATGTCAGAACACATTAGAACTGGCTGCACCTCTAGCTCCTTTTGAGGCTCTTTCCCATCGTCCTCATGCTCATTCCCATCATCCTCAGCCTCCTCGTCATGATCCTTCTCAGTATCGTCCTTCTCGTCATTATCCTCGTCCTCGTGCTCATTCCCATCATCCTCATCCTCCTCTTCCTCATGCTCCTTCTCGCCATTATCATTATCATTATCATCATCATGCTCAGCCTCCTTCCCATCATCCTCATCCTCCTCGTCCTCATCCTAATCCTCATTACCTGCAACAATAACAACACACAACACAAGATTAATATTGTGTTTATACCTTTGTCTTTCTGTCCACACACAACACACAACACAAGAAAAACACACAACAATAATACTTTTTAAAATGTAATTATACCTTTCTCTTGTTGTCCAGACGTTCCACCATCTTCATCCTAAAGTTTCATCAAAAATTCCACAAACATCTTACTAAATTTTCACCTTTGTGTTTCCAAGAGCCTTATAAAGTTCTTCCAGTGCATATCATGTTGTCCCAGTTGATGTGAACTTCCACTTGCACATTCTTGGACAACTAGGGTCGTAGTTTGGCACATGTTCTCTAAATTCTGCCTTCAGGACAGGAATGCATTCAAAGGCCAATATCTGCACATTATTGCAAGCAAACATATTAGTTCATATATCATATGTTATATGCTTCTGAAATATTCATGCAATTTACCTCTAAAGGGTTGATGAACCCAGGAAATGTCCATTTCGGGTTTTCGGGCAGTCTACTTCTAAAATGATCCTTCACATGTTTGATCTCTTTCATGCAGTGATATCAAACGTGAAACGTCCCCATAGAAATTTATTACACAGCTCTAGATCATCAACAATTTGCAGAAGAAAAGGATCGACGGGGCCTCCATATTTGGACTTCCCATCTATAACTGTGGCCAAAAAGTATAGAATAGCCACCTTTAGCTGGTCATTGGTATGATCTAGCTTCATCTGCGAAAGCTTCTCTTCCACATCCTGAACTGTGACCTTTAGTTCCTCTTCCTCTGGTTTCTTCTTCTTATTCTTCATCTGCTTCAGCTTCTTCATGAACATTTTCCTAAACTGTTTCTCCGCAAACATCATGCTCAAGCCACTCTGATAATTTTTAGGATACTGGTGGCAGTATAAACCTGAGATGAGACCGTGTTCCCTGATCGAGTACCGAATAGGAACACCATTTACAGCAAACCAAGCTTGCTGACTCTTATGCGTAACAATGGTGCGGAGTAGCAACATCCACAATCCCATCATCTTTCTAGTTGAGGTGCAAACCATGTGGAACAAGTGCTTGAACTGTCGATGTTCGAGAAACCACCTCTTTTCTGATTCATCTAACCCCTCAAGGATCGTCATGAATTTGTGTTGGTGGCATCTTGATTGAAGATTACAAGACTTCCAATAATCCTTCGGTTTGAAGAAAAACTCATTTGGTCTAAGGGGGTTTACCGCCATATCCTCAGCCTCCTGCAAAAAAAAAAAAACAAAATTACAGAAATATTAAACAGTAGTTGTACAAGTATTACAAGTTACACATCATAATTAATCTAGTTGCACTTTTAATAGTTGTACTAGTTATATTAGTTATAAAATATGTGGTCGTACTAGTTATACTAGTTCCACTGAATTTGTTTACAACATATTATTACCAGTTGCACCATTTTCACTCTTTTAGTTGTACTAGTTATACGATACTGAGTTGTATTAGTTAAACTAGTTATACTTTTGATAGTTGTACCGGTTATATTAGTTATAATTAGCGTGGTTGTACTAGTTATACTAGTTCCACTAAGTTTCTTTTACAACATATTATTACCGGTTAAACTAGTTTCGTTCTTTTATTTGTACCAGTTACACTACTTATATAATTCCACCTATTTGTTAGTTCAACCCAATCATAGACATTTTCAAAACTATTTCAAATTGAGTTGGTTACCGTTCTTTGCGCAGTATGGTCAATGGCAGCCTCGGGTGTGTGTGAATCTCTTTTGTTGGATACAATCTCCTCATCGTGATTGTCTACACGATGTGAAGGACAATTTGTGGCAGATTCTGAGATTGAAAGTGAGGTTACTGGAGGTTGCAGTGGATTCTCGGCCTCACTAGGTGCCTGAGTAGGTGATTTTTGTGGCTCACTCGGATGCGCTGGGCCTGGTGTACCCTCGACATCGGCCTGAGAAGGCAATTCCGCTGATGGTGCTGGGGAATGATCGCCTTGATGTTCCTGTTCCGGTGGAGATGCGGTGTTCCGAGCCCGCTTGGTTGGATTCGACAAGGACCCACCGTCGACACCACTGTTTCGCTTCCTCTTCTTCTCTGNGGGGAGGTTTTCACACTTGGGAAGGGAGTAGTCTGCCAAGTCTTGGAAACCCATGACTCTCCCAATGTCTTTGAAGTTCATGTTGTACTCTCTCCCATTGACCTTGAACTTTATTTTGCCCCATCCTTGCCTCACGTGCGGAGCGTCATGGTAAGTGACCTCAAGGGAAGACAAGAACTGACAGGAGACATCCCGGTAGGCAGGGTAGGCCATGGTGAGGAGTTTGGGCATCTTCAGGTGCCCCAGCATTGCCTCAATATCAGAATCGAGACCCACCTCCTTCAGCAAATCAAGGTCAGCGAATCTGGTTGGAGTCCAAGTTACCCCATTCAGCAAATGATGATACAGCTCTTCCTCAGATGGAGTTTTCGCCCTGTCTCTATCAACGGCAACCTCCTTCCCTTTTGACATCTTGGCCCTCTTTGTAGGAGCCTGCTCATCCGTACTTTCATCGCCACTCTCCTCGTCTGGGGCAACTGCTACACTTTTTCCTGCCCTCTTCTTCTGCTCTTTTGTCTCCTTTGCAGCCAAGGTTTGCTGCCGAGAAGTCCTCGAGCCAGTCTGTTCCGAGGATAAATCTTTCTCTCTCAATGCCGATTCTCGTCTCTCCGCTTCTTGCTTCTCAGCATCCGACTTTCCCTTAGTTTTCTTAACCATTGGTACCTGAAAAATTCCAAACTTGGAAAGTGATAAGTGGATGAACTTTGCAAAAGAAAAAGGCAAGAGTGAAATTCAATATTCAAAGAGGTTCTAGAACGAGAGGATTCTTTAATCAAACCTTTCAACACCTTAACATACTAACTTACCAACTAGTACACTCAATTTGGGTCAATTTTGAAAACCCCCAAATCCATGAACCCTAATTTTTACCAAAGATTAAATTAAACTCAATTTGACCATTGATTGAACAACCCAACTTGATAGATAAGCTTTTCCTAGTCTATTTTACCACAATCTAGCAAGAAAATGACCAAATTTCGATTTTCAAATTCTAGGGTTCATGGACCTAAGAATTTGAATTTAAAAACTCAATACCTTGCTTTGGATGAAAGGAAATGGTGAATGGATGGTAAGGAATAGACTACAGGGGTGAACGCTTGGATTTAGCAACAAGAACTTGTTGATTTGGTTGAGGATTGAGAAAGTTAGGTTATTTTTGGTGTGGGTGAGTTTGAGAGAGTATGAGAGAGTATGAGAGTTTGTGAGAGGAGGAGAGGGTGAGGAAGAGGAAATCGTGGGTGTTGGGTAGGGTTGGAGGCGTTTGGGTTTGGTTTGTTTTAATTTAACCGGTTTTAAAACGAAGAAAACTTACTTGGACCGGCTCGGGAGCGACTTGAGGGTGTCGCTGCGGGACGTCGCTCGCGGGTCGTTTCTTCGCGAGCGACCTAGCGGTGTCGCTCCGAAGACGTCGCTCCGAAATGGTTCTTCGCGAGCAACCTAGCTGTGTCGCTCCGAAGACGTCGCTCCCAGCTGGAGCGACTTCATGTGCTCGCTCTAGGAGGTCGCTCCCGGGTCGTCTTATTCGCGAGCGACTTGGCCTTGTCGCAGCAAGAGGTCGCTCTCGGGTCGTCTTATTCGCGAGCGACTTGGCCTTGTCGCTCCGAATACGTCGCTCCCAGTCTATTTTTCGCGCACCCAAACGTCAAAAACACGAGCGACCTCGGGCTGTCACTGTGGTGACGTCGCTCCCATATGGAGCGACCCTTCATCCTCGCTCCAGGTCCTCGCTCCCACGCATGATTCTTTGATCAATCCGAATCAATCGAGCACCTGCGCACAACTTCAATTCTCCCACTTTTTTTTTTTTANCCATACATCCCACTGAAATAGGTGGCAATCCTCAAGTAAGTGCCATCGATGAACTTAGGCCCTGCTGCGTCCTTTCCCAAGGGAACATTCAGAAATTGGAGCAGTGGTGTGATCATCCCGCCTATCCCAACCTTTGGGTTCGAATCAGTGGTGTACCATGCCCAGTCTCTGTAGTGCTCAAGACGATTCACGAAGAAGCTGACCATACCGAAGGTAGCATAGATGTCGGTGCTTGGAAGGGGCAACGCTCCAGGTGGGGCGTAGGGGCGGATAGCCGGGCAGAGCAGTCGCCTGTCTTCCTCGGTGACATTACCAGCTTGCTTCTGTGGGTAGAATGCATGGACGAGCATCCTATGGAGGTAGCGTACAGACGGGTGCCGGATATGTGAGTTCTTGTCAGCCCCAGTAGAGTTCTTGTTTCCAGTGATTAACTTCCAAAGCTGAGTGGGGAGGTTTTCATACCTGGGAAGGGAGTAGTCTGCCAAGTCTTGGAAACCCATGACTCTCCCAATGTCTTTGAAGTTCATGTTGTACTCTCTCCCATTGACCTTGAACTTTATTTTGCCCCATCCTTGCCTCACGTGCGGAGCGTCATGGTAAGTGACCTCAAGGGAAGACAAGAACTGATAGGAGACATCTCGGTAGACAGGGTAAGCGATGGTGAGGAGTTTGGGCATCTTCAGGTGCCCCAACATTGCCTCAATATCAGAATCGAGACCCACCTCCTTCAGCAAATCAAGGTCAGCGAATCTGGTTGGAGCCCAAGTTACCCCATTCAGCAAATGATGATACAGCTCTTCCTCATATGGAGTTTTTGCCCTGTCTATATCAACGACAACCTCCTTTCCTTTTGAAATCTTGGCCCTCTTTGTAGGAGCCTGCTCATCCGCACTTTCATCGCCACTCTCCTCGTCTGTGGCAACTGCTACACTTTTTCCTGCCTTCCTCTCCTGCTCTTTTGTCTTCTTTGCAGCCAAGGTTTGCTGCCGAGAAGTCCTCGAGCCAGTCTGTTCCGAGGATAAATCTTTCCCTCTCAATGCCGATTCTTGTCTCTCCGCTTCTTGCTTCTCAGCATCCGACTTTCCCTTAGTTTTCTTAACCATTGGTAACTTGCTTTGGATGAAAGGAAATGGTGAATGGATGGTGAGGAATAGACTACAGGGGCGAAAGCTTGGATTTAGCAACAAGAACTTGTTGATTTGGTTGAGGATTGAGAAAGTTAGGTTATTTTTGGTGTGGGTGAGTTTGAGAGAGTATGAGAGTTTATGAGAGGAGGAGAAGGTGAGGAAGATGAAATCGTGGGTGTTGGGTAGGGTTGGTGGCGTTTGGGTTTGGTTTGTTATAATTAAACCGGTTTGAAAACAAAGAAAACTTACCTGGACCGGCTCGGGAGCGACTTGAGGGTGTCGCTGCGGGACGTCGCTCCCGGGTCGTTTCTTCGCGAGCGACCTAGCGGTGTCGCTCCGAAGACGTCGCTCCGAAATGGTTCTTCGCGAGCGACCTAGCTGTGTCGCTCCGAAGACGTCGCTCCCAGCTGGAGCGACTTCATGTGCTCGCTCTAGGAGGTCGCTCCCGGGTCGTCTTATTCGCGAGCGACTTGGCCTTGTCGCTCCGAAGACGTCGCTCCCGGTCTATTTTTCGCGCACCCAAACGTCAAAAACACGAGCGACCTCGGGCTGTCGCTGTGGTGACGTCGCTCCCATATGGAGCGACCTTTCATCCTCGCTCCAGGCCCTCGCTCCCACGCATGATTCTTTGATCAATCCGAATCAATCGAGCACCTGCGCAGAACTTCAATTCTCCCTTTTTTTTTTATAGAAAATATGATGAAAATGAAAATACTAATGCAATATGTACAAGGATATACATGGGACTTCCTCCCAAGTGAGCTTGTTTTAAGTCTCTAGCTTGACTTTGCCTCCTTTTAGATTAGGCCGAGGTAGGATCAGAAAGTAGAGTTGAAACCCCATCTTCCTCTGGTGCAGTAGCCATTAAATCTTAACTCTTTGCCCATTGACTGTGAAGTCTCTTCCATCAGTACTCCACAAAACTATTGCCCCATATGGCCTGACCTCTTTGACCTTGAAAGGACCGGACCACCTTGACTTAAGCTTTCCTGGAAACAACTTCAGCCTAGAGTTATAGAGAAGAACTTGATCTCCTTCTTTTAAACTCTCTCTTCAGGATATTCTTGTCATGGAAAGCTTTAGTCTTCTCCTTGTAGATCCTTGAGTTCTCAAAAGCATCCATTCTTATCTCATCAAGTTCGTGTAGCTGAAAAAGCCTTTTCTCCTTGGCACTCTTGATGTCAAAGTTCAGCAACTTTACTGCCCATAGTGCCTTGTACTCAAGCTCCACTGGCAGATGGCAAGCTTTCCCGTACACTAGGTTGAAAGGTGTGGTCCCCAAAGGTGTCTTGTAAGCTGTCCTATAAGCCCAAAGCACATCATCAAGCTTAATTGACCAATCCTTCCTTGTAGTCCCCACAATCTTCTCCAAAATGGACTTGATTTCTCTNAGGAGATTTGTAAGAGGAGTCTTACATAAAGTAACTTTTAGGCAAAACAAGTGAAATCAGCATTTGTATCATGATTACACTGCAGTGAGGTTGATACAGAGGACCACGAAATCATAGCCGAGTATGATGCAAGATAACACGTGGTGAGGTACTTGGTTAAACTGAAGGGAAGTAAGTATCAAGAGATACTGAAATATTGAGCAGTGAAGATGAAGAATGGTGAGATGAAGCAAAGTAAGAAACTGTTAGAAGACATTGCAGGGATTGCAGGGAATTGTCTTACAGTTTGTCCATTTCAGGAAGGGTAAGACGTGTTCTCCACAAGTAGGCTCATCTTAAGCTCAAGTCATGGAACTGAAAGAAGCTTTCACGAAGGTCTAAATGCAAGGAAAAGCCGATTGCATTTAATAGAAAAGGAACCGGTGAAGTTCTGGATATGGTCGCATCACAGGGGAATATTGAGGCAGTGTCCTCCGAAAGTCCATTAGCAAATGGCCAGATACTCATCGATGGCCATGTACTCATCAGGCTACTGGCGGGTTCAATGACTAACAGGCGTGTTCAAGTCGTTGATGGTGATGCACATGTTTCGGTGTTTGGAGACATCTTAATACAAGAAAGGTATTGAGATAATGATTTCACAGCTGAGTAAAAGAAAGATATCTAGGATTCTAGATAAGATATCACAGGCAGCTCGTGAGGAGAGCCAAGGCGTATCATGGATTTGATGGTACGAGGCTCAGTTCATTCAACTAGCGGTGGGGTCTAAATCTGTTAGTGGAGGTTATGTTGCTGCAGATCAGGTTGATCAGATGGTAGAGCAAAGATACTTGTGTCGATAGTCTTCCTAATCATGTGGTTTTAGGCGGCGTGTCCTGCTTAAGTGTGCAGCGGCACAAAGTGATGCTCAAGTGTAATCTTTTCAAGAACATCAAGGGTAAGTCAAAAACTGTTTCAGAGATATGGAGCATGAGTGACTTCAAGGGTTTGCAGTTGATTCAAGGAGAATTATGTGGTAGCAATTTCTGTTAACAACATGAAGGGTGAACCAAGGTTGTGTCGAAAGTCTATCCAGCAGTGATGATTGGATGGCAGGTCCTGTTCAGAGTAGCAGCGGTACAAAACGTGTTCAAGGCTGGAGTGTTTTAAACAAGTAGAGAATCAGAGGTTGTTTCAGGTCTGAAGCATATGTGGTTCGAAGGTTGTTGCACAGTATTCAAGGAATTTAATTCAAGGTTCAGTGCACATGGGTGGAATCGAAAGGCCAAAGAGGAAATCAACTTGCAGAAGGAAGTTCAGGTCTCTGTTCAAGCACTTGAACAGGTTCGTGATTTTGACAGCAAAGTTGTGTTGTTGATAAGTTCACGAGGAGTAACAAGATATGAAGTAACACGATGTCAATGAGGAGTTGAGCTTGACACTTGGAGTGTAGCAGCTAGGTTCGCAACTCAAGACAATATATGAAGGTGATGGATATTCAGAATGGCAATGGGATTGTCACATACCTTTCATCAGGCGTGATGTCTATGTTCATTGATGGGGCTAAGTGGATTTAAGTGTTTTAATCTACTTGAGCGGTTGTGGTGTATAAGTTGAAGCTTATGCAGGTTTAAAGAAGATCATGAAGGAACTTCAAGCTTGGCTCAAGGTGGAACTGAGAGAAGTGAGAAGAGATAAGAGAAGACAAAGAGATGCAGAAGATGAGCAGGTTTGCTCAAAGCATCTAGAGGTGTTGGCACAAAGTAAGGGTTATGGACTTGGACCAAACAGGTGGAGTTTTGTGAGGTTTGGTCAAAGCCCATTAGACANTGGATGCCTGAGTCGGAAATTCAAGATGAATAGACTCAGAAGAGGAGTAAGGAACACCAGTCTGGTGTCACGACCATAGGTGTCAAGGTGGAGCTTTCAGACAAGAATCGAAGCTCAAAGGCAAAAGGAGAAATTTGCAGACTTGACCGGGTCGGAACTTCATGCTTGAACAAGTCAGGGTTCATGTATGATTACAGCTTGAGAAACTCGTCATGGGTTCGAGTTTTGACACGAGAGAAGCTGTAAGGGAGTATCTCAGGAGCATCACAGGGTTGGATGATGAGAGATACATTGAAAGGCCGACATAAACAATGAACAGTTGCAGAAACTTAGTTACAGAGACATGGTACTTCTAAAGGGTTATTTGATTCAGGTGGAGCCACTGTGATTATATAAGGATTGATGCATCAGGGATATATATAATCTGATTCCAGGTGGAGTGAGTCACTGGTTAGAAGATGTCTTGATTGGTTCAGCTGAAGGGTAAAAGTTTCGGTTAGCAACATGGTCAGCTCAAGAGAGTAAGAGCTGAAAGGAAAGGTTATTCCATGACAAGAGGATCGTAGATATGTTCAGTATGTCAAAGCCCGGAGTATCAAGGTCAGTTAACAAGTACAAGGTGCATCATCCGGAGATTTGTAAGAGGAGTCTTACATAAAGTAACTTATAGGAAAAACAAGTGAAATCGGCATTTGTATCATGAGTACACTGCAGTGAGGTTGATACATAGGACCACGAAATCATAGCCGAGTATGATGCAAGATAACATGTGGTGAGGTACTTGGTTAAACAGAAGGGAAGTAAGTATCAAGAGATACTGAAATATTGAGCAGTGAAGATGAAGAATGGTGAGATGAAGCAAAGTAAGAAACTGTTAGAAGACATTGCAGGGATTGCAGAGAATTGTCTTACAGTTTGTCCATCTCAGGAAGGGTAAGACTTGTTCTCCACAAGCAGGCTCATCTTAAGCTCAAGTCATGGAACTGAAAGAAGCTTTCATGAAGGTCTAAATGCAAGGAAAAGCCTATTGCATTTAATAGAAAAGGAACCGGTGGAGTTCTGGATATATGGTTGCATCACAGGGGAATATTGAGGCAGTGTCCTCAGAAAGTCCATTAGCAAATGGCCAGATACTCATCGATGACCAGGTACTCATCAGGCTACTGGCGGGTTCAATGACTAAAAGGCGTGTTCAAGTCGTTGATGGTGATGCACATGTTTTGGTGTTTGGAGACATCTTAGTACAAGAAAGGTATTGAGATAATGATTTCACAGTTGAGTAAAAGAAGGATATCAGAGATTCTAGATAATATATCACAGGCAGCTCGTGAGGAGAGCCAAGGCGTATCATGGATTCGATGGTATGAGGCTCAATACATTCAACTAGCAGTGGGGTCTAAATCTGTTAGTGGAGGTTCTGTTATTGCTGAACAGTTTGTTCAGATGGTAGAGTAAAGATATTTGTGTCGATAGTCTTCCTAATCATGTGGTTTAAGGCGGTGTGTCCTGCTTAAGTGTGCAGCGTTACAAAGTGATGCTCAAGTGTAATCTGTTCAAGAACATCAAGGGTAATTCAAAGACTGTTTCAGGGATATGGAGCATGAGTGACTTCAAGGGTTTGCAGTTGATTCAAGGGGAATTATGTGGTAGCAATTTTTGTTAACAACATGAAGGGTGAACCAAAGGCTGTGTCGAAAGTCTGTCCAGCAGTGATGATTGGATGGCAGCCTGCCAGTCCGTCCAATTGACATCCCTAATGGCAGGTCCTGTTCAGAGTAGCAGCGGTACAAAACGTGTTCAAGGCTGGAGTGTTTTAAACAAGTAGAGAATCAGAGGTTTTTTCAGGTCTGAAGCATATGTGGTTCGAAGGTTGTTGCACAGTATTCAAGGAATTTGATTCAAGGTGCACATGGGTGGAATCGAAAGGCCAAAGAGGAAATCAACTTGCAGAAGGATGTTCAGGTCTCTCTGTTCAAGCACTTGAACAGGTTCGTGATTTTGACAACAAGGTTGTGTTGTTGATAAGTTCACGAGGAGTAACAAGATATGAAGTAACACGACGTCAATGAGGAGTTGAGCTTGACACTTGGAGTGTAGCAGCTGGGTTTGCAACTCAAGACAGTAGATGAAGGTGATGAAAATTCAGAATGGCAATGAGATTGTCACATACCTTTCATCAGGCGTGATGTCTATGTTCATTGATGGGGCTAAGTGGATTTAAGTGTTTAATCTATTTAAGCGGTTGTGGTGTATAAGTTGAAGCTTATGCTGGTTTAAAGAAGATCAAGAAGGAACTTCAAGCTTGACTCAAGGTGGAGCTGAGAGAAGTGAGAAGAGATAAGAGAAGACAAAGAGATGCAGAAGATGAGCAGGTTTGCTCAAAGCATCAGGAGGTGTCGGCATAGATATGTTGTTCTAGGCTTAGCTCTTAGCCATGTACTTCTCTTGTAATCTCTTTGTACTCTCTAGGGTTTGTATACCCAGGACAGAGAGAGTAATGATCTTGTAAACCACATCGGAGGTGTTTTCCGATACTTCATAGTGGATGTTGTGGATCATGGATCCACCCCAGATGTAACGCGTTGCGGCCGTGAACTGGGTGAAAAATTCTTGAGTCATAAAAAAGGATTGAATCGTATGAGTAGTGAAAGGGACATGGGTATTATGAGCTTGTACTCCGCTACAAGTGGGTATCATAACCCCCCACAATGGCCTTCTTGGGAGGATGATCTCGTTCGTCAGAACCAACTAGACTCAAGAGTTTCAAACTGACGACACTGGTCGAAAGAATGCCCTCATGACTAATGGCATTAATACGGTATCCGGCTTCTTCAGGATCAACTGGAAGGAGAGGTTCCTCTCTTAGTACTTCAGTCAAGACATAACTGACGTCACCTGAGAGGATCCTGCTCGATCCTCCAGTACTTCCCATGTTTCAGTTCCTCTCCGAGTCACGCAAAGTCGTCTTCTAGAAGGCATCATTCAGGAATCTTTGGAAAGAAGAAGAAAGGGAATGACAAATAAGGGTCTAGACACTCAAATTTATAACCGAATTTCTTAGATATCAAAGATTCTTGTCAAATATACAAAAGTGGTTTGGATATGGAGTAAAAAGATATTAAATATAATTAATTATTTATGGGCATGAGAGTAAATCATGTCATGTCATACGGAAACCGAGAAAGCTTATGTCCTTAAAGGGCGATAAGCTCCTTTAAAGATTGGGAACAATTGTTGGAATCAAATCGCGTATCGACCCGGAGTGTTAATGAAAAGGACGTGTGAAGTCGAGGTTAATCGTTGATCTATTCGGTTTCTACCTAGAACAATAAGGATGTCAAGTAAGATCAAGGAAAGCTGATTTTCTTCGATAGCAACGGATCAGTGAATATACCCAACGATCCTGGTATCCACGGCAACAAGAAAGCTGATAATCCCGAGATCTTCGGGATCAAGTAAGCAAGTCGAGGAAGAAATATAGTAGGAAAAGCAACGAGAGAGAGGGAGAGAGAGTGAGAGAGAGAGAGAGAGAGAGAGAGAGAGAGAGAGAGAGAAGACATTTGGAAATGACCACACGTATCTCTCAAACACTTAGACCATGATTAATGGGGTTCTTAGGGGCGAGGTTCTTAAATTACCCTAAGAGCCTCACCCCTAAGAACCCCCATTAATCATGCTCTTAGCTTCGTTATTT
>QGKV02000571.1:37183393-37195283 GCA_003260655.2 Brassica cretica | reverse complement strand
GTGATGTCTATGTTCATTGATGGGGCTAAGTGGATTTAAGTGTTTTAATCTACTTGAGCGGTTGTGGTGTATAAGTTGAAGCTTATGCAGGTTTAAAGAAGATCATGAAGGAACTTCAAGCTTGGCTCAAGGTGGAACTGAGAGAAGTGAGAAGAGATAAGAGAAGACAAAGAGATGCAGAAGATGAGCAGGTTTGCTCAAAGCATCTAGAGGTGTTGGCACAAAGTAAGGGTTATGGACTTGGACCAAACAGGTGGAGTTTTGTGAGGTTTGGTCAAAGCCCATTAGACATGTTCAATGTTGGGTCGGCTTGCACAAGTTACGCGCGGACAACATATGGGCCTAATCGTTGAAGTCCATTAGGTAAAGTGCTGATACAAATAAGGAGAGATCACGACAGGGATCTCTAAGCTCAAGTTGAGCCTCTAGGAGGTGGGAGCTTCCATGGCATCTCTTAGAGATATAGAGTAAGCTAGACATAGATATGTTGTTCTAGGCTTAGCTCTTAGCCATGTACTTCTCTTGTAATCTCTTTATACTCTCTAGGGTTTGTATACCCAGGACAGAGAGAGTAATGATCTTGTAAACCACATCGGAGGTGTTTTCCGATACTTCATATTGGATGTTGTGGATCATGAATCCACCCCAGATGTAGCGCGCTGCGGCCGTGAACTGGGTGAAAAATTCTTGAGTCATGAACAAGGATTGAATCGTATGAGTAGTGAAAGGGACAGGGGTATTATGAGCTTGTATTCCGCTACAAGTGGGTATCATAACCCCCCACACGCTCTTTCTCGCTTCTGGCCGTGGGTGTTCGAATGTTAAAGTTGTTGCTTCGTCTCCCTTGGATGGTTGATTGAGGTCGAACTCGTGGCTCGTGGTATGGTCCAGAGCAATAGAAGGATCGGAGTTCATGTTGGTGGCCATCTTCAATAATTTGGCTTCAGTTCCTTTGCTTCTCTTTCAACTCTTCATGTTCCTGATGAAGTCTTTATTAGGGTGTCTTGTTTTGTGATTTTAACTCTATTGCTTGATGTACTCTAAGTGTCCAGTGTTGCTTAATCGTTTGTGGTTCTGCTAGTTTTCTACTTATTGCCTAATAATAATCACATCGTGTACCCATTCATTTCAAACTTCTTGTCCTTTTCGTTCTTTACAAGAGAACCATTAGTTCTTTTCCGACGAGTATATATAAATAAACCATGAAAAAGAGAGAGAATTCTTTCTCGATGAGTATAACAAAGTAATAGAAAATAACTAATGGCTCTCTCTTTTTCGACGAGTATATGAATGTTATATACGGTCATAAACCATATGTAACATCATAAACCATAAACCATGAAAAAGAGAGAACCATTGGTTATTTTTCAGTCTACATACGATTTATTTCGTTGGGCTGACGAGTAAGCGACGTTTGTATTTCTTCAAGTGATAATCCTTTCGTTTCCGGAACGAGTAACCAAATAAAAATCAGTGCTGCTCCTCCAATAGCCCCGAATATGTAAAATGTTCCTATTACATAATTTATATTAACCAAAGTTAAATAAGAAATATCTCTATAAAATTCAATTATTAATAAATCTAGATACAACTATAAATTTATATTATTATTCTTCTACATCTATAATGTTTGTTGTCAATCAACATTTATATTGTTTTTGTCCAGACATGCATGTAACTTGTTTGTACGTGTTTTAATAATTTGTAAGTTATAACAAACTGATAAAAAGAATACCTTGAGTGCTCCATTCGAATAGAAAATTGAAAGCGTAAGTGACGATCGAACTACTTGACCATGAGGCCAACGTAACTAATGTCCCTGCTGTTACTTTTATGTTCATTGGAAATATCTGCACACACACAAAATCATGCAATTGTTACTTCATTTACAAAAAAAAAATGACATATTATTTTCGACATTTTAAATAAAAGTTTGAGAGTTCATGTACCTCAGACATAATTATCCAAGGGAGGCCTCCTATTCCTACTGCATAAGATGCAATATACAGCTGCCAAGAAAGGAAAATTTGTAATTACGTTAATCCTATAAGAAACCAAAAATATTTTTGAAGCAGTGTGAAAGTAGATCAAATGTTTTACCGTAACGCATAAAAACGTCAACACTGGAGTTAGTTTCGGAAGCAATTGCATTTTCTACTCATACCAAATATACAATACATTAGTTAATAGTAACACAATAGACAACATATATATACACGTAAAATAACCTGTAATGTGAACGCGAGCCCAATAAACATGCAAGTTATGCTCATCCCACACGCTGAAGTCTATAGTTGTCAAAAGTAAAACCAATATCAACAACAATGATTGGTCTAAAGAGAAATACAGAAGACATGCTCACCAACAAAAGGGGCCGTCTGCCCCATTTATCAACAAGAATTAGACCAATCGTGGCTTTTGGTACCTGCGAATAGTTTACAAACATCATTCGATGCTAAGAAGAGTACCAAAAAATGGAAATTCAATTTGACTAAAAATGTCGCAAATCACAATATTTAAGTAGTTGAATGACAACGGATATGAAAGAACATATTTTGATTTTCACAAATACAGTATCAATGTAGTCAATGTATATCCTTACCATGAAGATGCCTAACAATGTCGATCCAATGGTCAAAGAAAAACCTGTTTCAGCCAAAAGCTAATTATTTAAGCACATAAAATACAAATTGAAAAGAGAACCCATGGTGAATATCTGATTTAATTAACTTTCTCATCATGAAAAAAGTAGTAATAATTTGATTATGCTAGTGTGTGTGTGTGCGTGCATATATAAAACTTAATTAGTCTCACCAGCTTTGCTAAAAATGGTACTTGCATAAGATATTACAGCTGTACTACCCGAAAATTGTTGTATCAACATTAGCCCGACTCCTACCTGAGGAATAAAAATGCTCACATAAATAAATACGAAAATTTTATACAGTCTGGAAAATTTATATACTTATATTTAAAAGATATTTAAAACTGTACCACGATAATGTGTCTATACTTTCTCTGGAACAAATCTGAAAATCTCGACTTTGAATCACGTTCTAGCATTTTGGTCATAACCTGAAAACAAAACAACATTCATTGAGGCTCTGGTTCTACTTCTACGTTATATTTTTGTCAAGGAATGAATATATATTAAAAGTATATATAATTGATGCTATTTTATAGTAAAACTCACTTGAATCTCTGAGGCTTCGCGTGAAATATCAGCATCTCTCCCTCTAAGCCGAAGCAGTGAATTTTCTAGTTCTTCATCCGCACCAATTTTTGCCTTTAAAATTGAAATAGTTTTGTTATGAGAACTTAAAATTGAAATAGTTTAATCAAGGTTAATTTATTTCTTCTCATAGTTAGTAGACTATAACGGGTTTTCTTACGAAATTGAGAATATATTTTAAAAAAAAAACCAACCAGCCATCTTGGAGACTCTGGTACGAAGAATAAACCGATCCCTTGAATGGCGCATGGTAGAGCACCTATAACGATAAAATATTAGATTTCTATTAGTTGGTACATTCGGAGTGATTAATTGGGTTGAACAAATCATATTTTCTAAAATACTTTAGTAAATTGTAGAAAAATATCGTTGTAAAAATATTTTTATTTTATTTTTCATTTAATTCTTATAGATAATTCAAATACATTTACATCAAAATCATATATACTAAATTTTATTGTCTAATTCTTACGATTACAATCCAACGAATTATCCGCAGTATAAATGAAAATTTCCATGTTAGACTTTATTAGGATATATCTAGATCTAGATCATGTTTATCTAACATATTTCCTTATTTCGGTTTTCCTGATAATGATAGGACTAGGACTTTAGGACTTGTATATAAAGAGACCTTATGATCTTGAATAAACAACAAGAAGGATTATATATTTTCTCATGGTATCAGAGCCACGAAACTGATAAAATTAAGAAAACGATCTACGCGACATACGACTTCAACAACCTCAGACCAGACGATCAATCTTAGACAACACCGACCTTCGACGTTACAACAACTTCAACGATGGCTGGACAAATTGCAACAACGGCTCCGACTCGACGAACAATCTCTCCATACGACCTCATTGCCAATGATAATCCAGGAGCAGTAATCTCTCAACCTCTACTGAATGGAAGAAACTATGATGAAGGGGCTCAGAACTTACGAGTCGCCTTGAGTGCTCGAAAGAAATTTGCTTTCATCGATGGCAGCATCCCCAAACCGGCTACCGACTCCCCGGATCACGAAGATTGGATGGCTAACAACCATGTACTTGTCACATGGATCAAACTCACCATTGAATCAAAGCTTCGAACAAATATCTCTCATAAAGAAGAAGAAAAAGACTTATGGGATCACATCAAACGACGGTTTGCATTAAAAAGTGGAGCTCGATACCAACAACTTCGTGCTTCTCTTGCAAACTGTCGCCAATCAGGATCTCCAGTAGAAGATTATTTTGGACGTCTAACCAAAATCTGGGATTCAATGGCCGAATGCTTCACAACTAAGACGTGTAAGTGTGGCAAGTGCGATTGCAATCTGGCGGACGCACACGACACAGAACGCAACATGATTAGGGTTCATGATTTTCTATTTGGTCTCGATGACGCAACTCACGGTGCAGTGAGATCACAAATTTGTGCTCAATCTCCACTTCCGGACCTTGACACTGTATACCAAGTTATCGTTCAAAACGAGACTGTACAAGTCAATGCTCATAAAGAACCACCGGCTGTAGTAAGCTTCGCAGCTCAATCATCACCACAACCGACCACTACTTCCGACCACAATCGTTCCTATAATTGACAACCGAACTTGAACTCTAACTACCAACGACCACGATATACCAATCCAGACGCAAACGTCACCTGCACATCCTGTGGCCGCTTAGGTCATCGTGCAACGGGATGTTTCCGTGTGATTGGTTATCCCGAATGGTGGGGAACACGACCTCGCACTCGAAACAATTATCAATCACAACAAGGCAACACGCAGACAACGGGTCAAAACAACACCCCTGCACGAGCAAACTCTTCTCAAATTGTAGGATCTTCTACCGAAATTGGAGCTAATCTAACTCTTACCGACTCAGACCGACAAGGATTAACTGGTTTCTCAGATTCTCAATGGCAAACGTTGGTGAAACTCATGGCTCCAAAATCTCAAACCGACACACGTCTAAGTGGTAAGAACGACGAACCTCTCTGGATCTTGGATACAGGAGCTACACATCACATGACCGGGAGACTCGATCTTCTTCAAAACCTACAACCAGTTCCTCCTGTTTCCGTCAAGCTACCAGCAGGAGCAAACGTCTTATCTAACCAGCAAGGGACCGTTCCCTTAACATCCCATATGCACTTGAAGAATGTGTATTACGTGGATGGGTTTCACTCAAATTTGATATCGTTTGGACAGCTACTAACCGATCATTCTATTATTGGACAAGTCACTGATAGACTTGTGGTTTTGCAGGACCGCACCACGAGGACGCTGATTGGAGCGGGTGAACGTGAGAGAGAGGGATTGTACCACTTCCGAGGGATCGAGACTGTGACTGCATTCCAAACAACTCTGGCTGATGAAGGAGTTTTATGGCATCGTCGTCTTGGCCATCCATCTTCTCGAGTGGTGGGACTGCTTCCAGGAGTTCATCTTAAATCTAGTAGTGTTTCTCTGTGTTTATCTAAATGTGACGTTTGCTTACGGTCTAAGCAAACGAGAACCCCTTTTCCCGATAGTTATAATAAAGCATCCGGTGTTTTTGAATTAATTCATTGCGACTTATGGGGACCATATAGTACCGCTGCCCTTTGTGGATCGAAATATTTTTTAACCATCGTCGACGACTATTCTTGAGCAGTCTGGCTGTATCTTCTCCCTAACAAAACCGAAGTATCAGCTCGTCTGCGCGAGTTCCTTGCACTGGTGAAACAGCAATTTAACTGCGACGTCAAAACTCTCCGTAGCGACAATGGAACCGAATTCATGTGTCTCACAAAGTTCTTTCGTGAGCAAGGCATTATCCATGAAACATCATGTGTTGGGACTCCTCAACAAAACGGACGGGTAGAAAGAAAACATAGACATATCCTTAATGTAGCTCGGGCACTGCGATTTCAATCTGGCTTACCAATCGAGTTCTGGGCTGAATGCGCCTTAACTGCATGTTTTCTTATAAACAGAACGCCATCAAAGCTTCTCAGCGACAAAACCCCCTTTGAGATGTTATTTTCGCGACCACCAGTATTGGATCAGCTACGCGTTTTTGGATGCTTATGCTACGCTCACAACTTAGATCATCACGGTGACAAGTTTGCATCTCGAAGTAGGCGTTGCGTCTTTCTTGGATATCCATACGGGAAGAAGGGATGGCGCCTTTATGACCTTGACAACGAAACAGTCTTTTCATCAAGAGACGTCGTGTTTCACGAAGATGAGTTTCCGTTTCAGAAACCATCGACCGAACCAACCCCAGCCGAACTAACTCTGACCGCGACACAGCTCACAGATGAGCTCGAATCGACCCCGACGATACCTACTGATACAAACCTCGAACCCATTACTCATACTACCGACACAGAACCTCATACTTCGACTGAAGAAGACGACCCTGTTATAACGAACACTGAAACCAATGACTAATTAGGTCGAGGTTTTCGAAACAAGAAACCTTCATCACGGCTTACCGATTTCATCGTCGACACTATCAAACCAGTCTCAAATAACACAGTCTCGATCAATACAGTCACGATCACCTCTCTCACGACTTCAACCTCTGCTCCATCAACGACCTCAGGTACGGACCACCCACTCTCTAACTACCATACTTATGACCGTTTCTCTCACTCTCATCGCAGCTATCTAGTAGCTCAATCTGTTGCAACCGAACCACGTTCCTATAAGGAAGCTATGCAAGATAAAGCGTGGAAAGATGCCATGCGAGCTGAGATAGACGCCCTGGAACTTAATCAAACATGGGACATACAAGAGCTGCCCCCGGGAAAAATAGCTCTTGGGTGTAAATGGGTTTTTCGCGTCAAACTCAAAGCTGATGGAACTCTCGAACGGTATAAAGCACGGCTTGTTGTCCTTGGCAAGAATCAGATCGAAGGAATTGATTATGGAGAGACATTCGCACCAGTTGCAAAGATGACTACAGTCCGCATTTTTCTTGATTTGGCAGCAAAACAAGACTATGAAGTTCATCAAATGGATGTTCACAACGCGTTTCTCCACGGAGATTTAGAAGAAGAAGTCTACATCAAACTCCCTCCTGGATTTCGATCTGATACTGACAACAGAGTTTGCAGATTACGCAAATCTCTATACGGCCTCAAACAGGCTCCTCGGTGTTGGTTCTCTAAACTCGCTATGGCATTGCGAGTTTTTGGATTTGTCCAGTCCAGGAGTGACTACTCTCTCTTCATCTATACGAAATCAGGAACAACACTTCGCGTCTTGGTCTATGTCGATGACTTGATAATTGCAGGAAACTCTTCAACCTCAATCGCAGATTTCAAAGTCTATATGTCTACATGCTTTCATATGAAAGATCTCGGTTCTCTAAAATATTTTTTAGGAATCGAAGTTGCTCGAAATGCAGATGGATTTTACCTCTGTCAACAAAAGTATTGTCTTGAGATTCTAACCGAAGTAGGAATGCTTGGGTGTAAGCCGGCTGGCTTTCCGCTCGACCAGAAGCATCAACTATCCGAAGCAGATGGGGATCTTTTACACGAACCAGAACAATATCGCCGACTAGTAGGACGCTTGGTGTATCTTTCTTCTACACGACCCGATCTGGCATACTCCATTCACGTTCTCACGCAATTCATGCAGAAACCTCGGATAGAACATTGGCAAGCTGTCATGCATGTGATTAGATATTTAAAAGGAACGATAGGACAAGGAATTATGCTTCGTGCGTCTTCACCTCTTCATGTCACAGGAGGGTCTGACTCTGACTGGTCAGGTTGTCGCTCTACTCGTCGCTCAGTTACAGGATGGATCGTTCAAATCGGCACATCTATTGTCTCTTGGAAATCACAGAAGCAAGACACAGTTTCATTATCCTCCATCGAGGCCGAATATCGAGCAATGACAGAGGTTGTAAAGGAACTTCTTTGGATCAAAGGTCTACTTCGCGATTTCTACATCAACCACACTACGCCAATGACCTTACGGTGCGACAACAAATCCACCATCTACCTTAGCTCAAATCCGGTCTTCCATGAACGAACAAAACATATCGAATCCGAATGCCATTTCATACGAGATCACATTATCAAAGGAAACATTTCGACGTTACATGTTTCATCGAAAGACCAACTCGCGGACATCCTTATGAAGGCTTTGGGAAGAAAGGAATTCGACATTTTTCTCTACAAGTTGGGCATTCGAGACTTGTATGCTCCAACTTGAGGGAGGATATTAGGATATATCTAGATGTAGATCATGTTTATCTATTTAACATATTTCCTTATTTCGGTTTTCCTGATAATGATAGGACTAGGACTTTAGGACTTGTATATAAAAAGACCTTATGATCATGAATAAACAACAAGAACGATTATATATTTTCTCAGACTTCTATATGCCATTTTCTTCCGTATTTAAACATCACTTCCATGTTGATTATGAAATAATAATTAGTTTTACCTAGTAAAGCCATCTTCCTCCAGCTAATGAAATTCCCCCCAAAAAAAACCATGGCGAGTCCGGAGTTTTGAAGAAGCTACAATAGTTAGTCGCACGAGAGTTCAAAAGGGTACACTCATAAGAAAGCCACAAAGGCTTGGGATATTTTGAATGAAACTTTCAATTATACAAATATGGCCGGATTTGGGACAAACTCAATAAGACATTAGTTTTGGTCCCTAATTTTTTTTTTTTTGTAAATTCTTACATAAAAAAAATTATTTATAACTAAAAGGTGGATTTATGGACTCCAAATTTTCAGATAATGAAAAAATATTTATGGATTCCAAATTTTCAGATCCGGCTCTGCATTTGGAGTCCATAAATAATGAAATCTCCAAATAATGAAAAAAGAATTATATTTTTTTTTCAAAAAATATTTATGAACTCCAAATTTTCAGATCCGGCTCTGCATACAAATATTTATAACTAAAATTATACGGTGGATTTTTCATTAGATTATATATATATATATATTGGTCAAACTAATTTAAAACTAGTTTCATTCAGATTGGAGTTGGAATAACGTGTATATATATATATTTTAACAAAAATATGTTTACCCAATTTTGGTACTTTCTAAATATTTTGAATTTTCATGCTCTTTAAAACACATGTATTCCCACAAGACCTCACTTGTTTTTTATTTAGTTTTATCATAATTTGTTCATGTTTTTTGTCGGCTTTCTTTATATTTCCTAAAACTAAAGTACTAACTCGTTTTGAAAAAATTACCTGGTTTGACGAGGTAAATGTACCGCGAACATGTTTTGGCGTAATTTCTGCTATGTAGACAGGTACCTACTTGATGTACATTTAAAAATCAACAGTAAATGTATATAATAGATAAATAAAGATAAAAATTTGTAAAATGATATAAGATATATGTAAAAATTAGTAGAATAACATGTTAGAACATCTTCGACTTCACTTTATTTTTTTCTATAATATAGAGTTTAAAGTAAAAAAAATACAATTTAGTTTTCTATTCTCTTACTCGATAATAAAATAAAAATTAGGTTTACTCTACAAATAAAATAATTTATTTATTTTTTGTTTATCATTCTATTTTCATTTTAAAATATTATATCAGTAGCTCAATTTCTATTAATAAAGTGAACTATTTGAGATAGTCTTAGACTCTTAATTACCACATAGCTAATCAAGCCGATTCCTATTCCCGATGAGATTCTTCCGAAGTGTAGCCACAACACATTCTTTTATGTACCATTCATGCAGACCAAAAGAAAAGAAAAACTATTAAATTGTTGGGTATATATAACCAAAAGATAAATTGTTTGATCACTTTTTAAGAAAAATGAAATTGCGACCTTTATGTTTGTGGTAAGATATCTTGTTAATATCAGTGAAAAAAAGGATATCTTGTTAATACCTTAGCGAAAGCGATGCACAGCCAACCAATGACACAAAGGATATCGGAGACCCACATTGTCTTCAAATCATGCAAAGCAACAAAATACATTTATGATAGGAAGTTTCTATTCTTTTTTCTCTTGCCATGATTATTTTTTCTTTAATGGGAAAATTTTGGTTATCAAATCCTACTAAATTTTTTTTTTATGATTATGGAAAGGTAAATATGTAATTACTCCTCTTCTTCCTAGCACGACCGCCATTTTACCGCTGAACAATGCACCGAATGTTGCTCCTAACGTAGAGAGTGAGGCAAACGCTGAGAACTGAAATTTGATTAAAATTTAAAAATATTCTTGATTACTCAAAGTAGAAATTGCCAAAGTTTTTTTTTGAGAAAATTTAGATTGCCAAAGTTGATGAGTAGATCTGTTTTATTGGAACATTAGTTACTAAAACAAGAAATACTAATACATATTAAGTAATCTATTCACTAAAAAAGCATAAAAGAGAAATACATGATTGAACGGTACTAAAATAAACAAAAGAGGGATACATGGTGAAATACATAATCTCCATCCTCGTAAATGAGAGAGTACGGACGGAATTAATACAATTGATAGATATATACACTATTTTTGTATGATTTTAAAAATCCACACATGAGAAAATTAGATATATTAATGGGTAAATTATCTATATTATATAAGGAAATTATATATCTTTTGTTCGTAGGGTTTATATATTTTTTTTTTGATAAGTTAGGGTTTATATATCATGCTAACATTTTTTTGAAGAACTTACGATTACAAATTTCTAAAGGTAAAAATGGAGGATGTTAACAAGAAAAAACAAAAGAGGGTACAATGGAAGTGGACCACACGTAAAGTCAACTTCAGTATTTCGGAGAACGACGATATATCTTTTCCTGATAGTTTATCTATTGCAGTTTGCAATTTGAATGAATAAGTAGTTTGTGATTAGTTTCATTTTAATGTCTGTTTATGGAAATAGTAAAAAATAAAAACTAAAAGAGAGACATACCTCTGCGATAGAGAGACCCATGTCTTTCATAATTCCTATCTCAGCACCTGAAGTATAACCAATCTGAGATAAAATGATTAAAAAAAGAGATTGTTTTAATAACATCTCCGATGATTTACTCTATTTTAAAATAGAGTAACTCTATAATAGAGTTTGAGTTTGTTCCAATGGTACTCTGTTTTAGAGTAGAAAATAGAGTGATTAACAAAAAAAAAAGTTATTATATATTTGGAGTAAACCTATTTTTCATTCTATTATAGAGTGAGAAATATAGTACAATTGGAGTATTTTTACTCTAGCTTCTATTTCAGAGTGAAAAATAGAGCGTGGTTGGAGATGCCCTAAAAACTTTGATGAAATAGAGACAGGACATAGCTGCGAATTCGATCTTTGCCTGCGGCTTTTAAAGTTATCTGACTACTTTTTATACTGGAATATAGGTTCCACAAACACTGTAAATCTTTCGTAATAATATTATTTTCTTGGGTTAAATATTAATATATAATAAAAAGGAGAAAAAGTAAAATAAACTAACAGCAACTCCAAAGGAGAAGGAGCCACAGACGGCGACGAAATTGCTGAGGATAACACAGGCAGTGATACGACAGCCTGAAGCATCAGTTTGGTTACTGAGCTCCAAAAGCCCTTCTTCTATGCTTCTTTCTTCTTCCACCAACACCATCATAAACACATGCAGTACGGATAAGACAGGATTTATTTGTGGTGAACCAGAGAGAGAGAGAGAGAGAGAGAGA